>JAYEVH010000419.1:0-85000 GCA_036346255.1 Ampelocalamus luodianensis
TTTTGTTCTTGAGTCTTTTAGTGAGTCCTTTAGTGCAGTAGAGCATTTATCTTCTAGTAGCGATCGGTGGGAAAATCAATTGACTAAAATGATAATTGAGTAAATGGTTAGGCTAGAATAGTTAAGTAGGTAACTAGAAACCATCGTAGCTAATAGATGTGCACACAATCACTATCAAAGTCTGTAGTAAGAGGAGAGCATATAAGATGATTGTTTTGATTGCATGATTATCGTGGAAAATAAGTGAGTTTGAAAAGAACATAATAAGACATCCTAACTAATTTAAATAAACTCCTAATCAACTATTTTGTTGTTCCTAATTTCATAAGCTATCTTACGTGTTATTAATTTTGGATACTTTTGGCATTAGGTGTTTATCGTTGTTTTTCGCTTTGGCGGTTTTATCGTTAGATGGCGTTGATAGCGAGTGATCCTCTGCGACAAGTCGAATATCTCTAGCAAGGCAAAGGCAAGTAGTTTGATCATATCCACTCAATCCCATTACTTTTAAAATCTAATACTTTGTTTTACTCAATGCGTATGCATGCTTTGTGCCAATGATTAATTTTGTCGATTAGAGGTAGTTAATCCCATTGCATTGTTGCCACTGAAAAATTGTTCACCCTACCACTACCTTAGGAATATTATCCTCATTTGGTGAATTAGAGCCCGGTGAATGATTTAGGGCCTTTTATTTGTATTCTGATATGATGCTTAGCCATGCTTGAATACAGGTAGAATTGGCGGTTATCGACTTAGTCGATAACCTTGATCACACAAAATTATTATAACTTTACATTTTCAGCCTTTGTTCTAAGTTATTTGTGAAAACTAAAAATGAAAACAAAATGATTTGGACTTGGGCACAATGGTAAGATGGTGTGCTTTTGGGTGTGGTGGAATGGTGCAGAGTTGATTAAGGACCGAGTTACTTGCACCACCGTCTTGAGCATTTTGCGTGCTAACCACACTAGGGGTATGGGACCTCTCTTGACTTAGTACTTTGGCGTGTATTGGCTCAGAGTCGCGGGAGGTCGCGAGAGGATGGTGTTGGGAGCATGGTAGTTGTCAAAAGCTTTACCCTTTGTGGGTAGTTGTCTTTTCGGCTTTACCATGTCGTGTATGGATTTCTATCCATACGAGCGGCTCGTAGTTGATACACAATATTGGAAATGTCTTGTTAGACTTAGTCGTGCTGCATACCAAAGGAAGTATACTAGTAGTGGTGGTGGAAAGGCGGTCTAAAGTGTGGGTACATTGGTACACCTGCGGGGTTAAAACTATTCGAATAGCCTCGTCTAGGTTATGGACACGCTCGGATCGCCCGTGAGAACTAGACTACAACATTTAATTAAAACTTGATGGGTTGGTATGAGCGGTGTTCATACTATTGTTGTGATGGCCATTGGGTTGGTTATCTCAGGATGTCTTTATGTTACTACTTACATGTATCGCTGTTATTACATAAATAAATTTTGAATTGTTAAAACTACCTTCAAACTATTACATTATTGCAAAAGAAAACTTGTTTTACGCTAAAAGTAAGTCCAGACCCCTCCACTTAAAGAAAGCTTGCATGTAGTTAATTATAGTTACATTACCCTTACACGTCAGTCTTGCAGTACAAAAACAATTTTGTACTCAATTGCTTTGCTTAATGTTTTTGTTGCGAGAAAGAAGGTGAGCCCCAAGGGCTTTCCTTTTGAGAGTGTCTTTATGGTTTGACGACTAGCTTGGCGGCCGGTTGGTTGCCTTGTGGGTAAAGGCACACTAATTGGCTCTTTCATTTATCGCTATCTTATGGCTTTTGCTTCCATTTGTGTAGTTTGTTATTTATCTTGTAAGTTCAATCATTGTATATTATGAAGTTTTGATATTGTAACCTCTCGTGTATGGAATTGATGCATAATTTTGTGAAGAGGTGTATCTGCAGTTAAGGAAGTATACATATCTCGAGGCTTGGTTTATTTGAATTGTAATGCTAGGGTCAATGGAAGGTTAAGCATTACAAGTCGAATAAACAGGGTCCTCATATCATGTATATTATCTCCTCCAAAGCTTCAAGAGCTTATGTAAATATGTATGTATTGTAATCAAATAATGATGTAAACCTACATATTTAATCAATGATAAGTTATTTTGCTATTGTGTTGTGTGCTTGTGTGAAAGAATGAATGAATGATTGATGAATCATGAATGAATGATAGTATGAAACATATCGACCACACATCTCAAAGACTTGACATTGAAAATAATCAAAATATCATAAGTTCATAACAAAATCATCAATCATACACATCAATGTAATAAATTTCACTGTGAGGAAGGTTACATAATTACTTCGAAACTACAGGCCAGCAGTGGCCTCCAAATAAAATGTATGATGTACCAGAATGAACTTAAAATCTGAATATAGAGAATGCAAGCAACAAAAGGATCAAAATCTGTAACATGCTAGTGAGTTTGAGAAGACATCAGATACCATCAAATTGTGTTTGACTAACTTAGCATATAAAGCAACATCAATATTTAGTACGAGATCATTTTCGATGATCAATAAAGTTTCTATGAAGACATTCATGGCTCATGCGATGCTGATCTAATGAACTATTTCTCTCATAATGTGTGCTTACAAATTACAATACCTAGGACCTCATAATTTGTGCTTACAATACCTTAATTAACGAGTGCTTACAAGTTACAATACCTCAATATGCTGTATTGCTGCTTACAATCATACACTAACCATGCAAAATTGCAAAACCATGAAAAGGGCTACAACTAAAACTACATTTACTTTACAGCATATGACAAAGCAATATAAATAGCCCAAGACAACATTTGCAATGTGTTTTGTAAACAATACCCATGAGAAAAGAAATCTCTGTGAATCGGTGATCTAAAGCGCTCAAGACAACATTGATGATCTCCATCTGATTCTTTGATACAAGCGCTTGGATAAAAATTGATGTACAGAACTAACTTAACACAACCCCACAAGATGCATAATTTTCGTGAATCGGTGATATAAAAGATGTTAAAGATAAAGTTCATTGTAAACTTGGACATTGGTTTGTTATATTGCATTGCATACATGCTATTCTCAATAATTGTGATGATCTCAATTCTTCTCCATCTGATTCTTTGATACAAGTCATAAAACTTCTTGGATAAAAGATGATAATATATGACATGCTATGTAATGCAATGTAAACTTCAAACATTCATCAATCAAGCAATACTTTGAGGCTTTGAGAGAAGAACCTGTCATCAAGAAGCATGAAGAACATGGTGGACAATCAACAATCAACGAGGAAGGGGTTGTAACATCCCGAAATTTCAAAATGCAAAAATCGAGATTTTAAAACTTTTTGTATGATTATCTGTTGACGTTCGGTTTATGCATTTTGTGGGTTATTTGATCGCATTTCTTTTGCAGCTCAACTTTATGAAATGAAAACCTAAATAGAAAACCCTAGAAACATAAAAGAATCGGATACAATTAAATCATCATAACAAAATTAACTTAAAATGTTGCAGTAAATATTACTAAAGTAAACCTTAGGTCAAAGACATGTTCGAACTTAAAACTCAATTTATTTTGCTAACCCTAAAGACCTATATCGGTCCTTAGCACCTTGCGCCACAGCGCATCTCTCACCCCTAGCATCAACCGTCTTGAGCGCCATGCCACTTTGTTCATCCGGCACGGTGAAACGCCGGTGTGTCCCTTCTTTTTAGTTCCACGCTAACTCCCTTCGCTTCTCTCCTTCAAATCTCATCTAAAAACTCAAAACCAAGCCATGCATGTCGTACCACCGTGATCGTCATCGCACGAGCAACCCATTTCGCAACCTATTTTTCGCATGCATGGCGCTTTGAGCGATTTCGCAAGAGGAGAGGATAAATCGCAGATAAAACACACAGTGTGTTCATTCTCTCCCCAACTTCTCTCTTCGCAATCACAATCAAAACCAAAAATCATGCAATGCATGTTATATTATTGCGTTAAATGCGTTGCGTAAGCATTTATTTTCACAAGCGGTTCCCTCATGCAAGGTCATTCGAGCAAGTTGGAAAAATGAGAGAAATACATTGGTGTTCATCAAATTCCTGCCATTTCTTCACCCCAACGAATAACATCACCCGCCGCCCATTCATTCCATTCCCCTCTCCTTCTTTTCTTTGCAACAAGGAGCTCAAGCTTGCGCGGCCCCTCCTCCACCGAGTTCTCCGCCACCCCACCGCATAAGCCGCGCCGCCTGGTGCCTCTCCTCCATCTCGGCTCGCGCCGCCATCCCTCCACCACGACCGGCCTTCGCTCGCGAGAGCCACGCCCGTGTACGCTCGTCGCCGACCTCGCCGCGCGCCGCCGGCCATACGCTCGTCGGCTCGCCTCCGGCCTCTTCAGCCCCGTCCGAGCTGCACCGCCACCCCGGCTCCTCCCTCCGTCCGCTGGCCTCAACAAGCCGTCGGCTCCCTTCTCCTCTGCTCGCCGGCCGCCACCCTTGGCCCTCTCTCCGCTCAACCCGGCCCGGCCGCACCTCCTTCCCCCTCCAGATCCGGCCGCCCTCCCTCTGTCGCCGACATCAGCAAGCCGCCGGCCCCCCCTCTGCTGCCGCTGCTACCTCCCGGCTCCACCGCCCTCGTCCCGGCTCCTTCCCCGGCGCCCTGGAGCCGTGCACCCGAGCCCCAGCCGGCTGCTCTGTCCGCTCGCCCGACCTCTCCCCTCCGCCGACCGGCTGCTCCATAACGCCGCGCGGCCGTCACCGGATCCGCCTCGGCTGCCCGTGCGCGCACCGAGTGCCATGCGCCTCCACGCCGTGGCGCCGCATGCGATCCACCCCATCGATTCCGACCGCGGCGACAAAGCTTGGCCGAGACACTTTCGATTCCTTCGTGACACCCTCTGTGTGTTTGTATGAATGCCTCAAAGGATGATCTTTTGCTTCTCTACAGGTGGAGCTCGCCTAGGCCGCCCCTCAGCACCGCTCGGCCGTCTCGTCGCCTCGCGCCATTTCCCTCACCGGCAATGAGTCGTGGCCCAAACCACCAGCAACTCCTCTATCCTGCAGTCCATCTCTGGAAGTCTTCTTGTGTTGTCATTAAACCTGAAGATCATATGTAAGGTGAAACGCCTTTGAATCTTTTGAATAACTGATGGGGTTGCTCAACCTTATGTGGCAAATGGATAATTAAATGAATGATTGATTAGTAGGTTAATTGTGATGATGCAAATTTGTGTGAATGGATGAATCTGATTGACAAGTTTTTCTGCTAGCATGCTTATATCGTGTTATATCAATTAGTGATTAGTTGGGTTATCATCTAGGTTCACAGATCAAGTTGCTTTTTGATTGTTGGGTGGTATAAGAGGAACTTGTTGTAGATGGTGCTTGAGCAATAATCTGGGAATTATCAAATTTCTCATTAGGTCATGACCTTGCTTAGTCGAGTAGTTAGAAAACGTCTTTGATTCGTATAGCTAAGAGTGCTGTGTTGATGGCTTAGGTGTTCAGATTAGTGGATGAATCGGATTTGTGGAAATTACTGCTAGCATACACTTATACCTCTATTGCATCAATTAGTGTTTGGAGTAGAAATTTAATGGTTGTTAGTCATAGTAAGTTATCAGATTGCAGAATAGTAAGGCAATATAGTAGCTGCATCTTTGAAAATTTAGTTAGCATTCACATGTAATTGAGTGGTGTTTGGATAATGCATGATTTAGTGTCAGTAAGGCCAACCTTGTTAAAAATCTGATGAGCATCTAGTAGTTAGCTAATGAGCTAGTCAACTTTCCAATAGCTAATTTGTATGTCAATGAACTTATCACAGTAAAGGTTACATAGAATAGTGAGCTATTAAAATGTGGTATTTTGCTGTGGTTAATAGAAGTGCGTACAATCACCATCAAAGTCTGCCGAAAGAATAGATTATATAAGAGGGTTGATTTTGACTGTATGATCGTCGTGGTTGTATGCATAGAATGCCCGGCGAGAGAATGCTTGTGAGTATTAGGTGGCCTGTTAAGGAAAATAGCATCACCGAAGCTCTAGGTATCGTCCGTGGTCATTCGTTCTCAGTAGCAATAACATGGCAATTTTCAGATTTGCCGATAGGATTATGTCTTGGTTAGTGCAGTAGTTAGATATGTTTCTGAGTCACTTAGTTGGTTGGACTATTATCCGGTAGTAGTAACCTAATCTGAAAAATAAGCTTCGCTTGGATCCTCATAATCAAGCAGCGAAATCTTTGTTATCTTGGAAAATAAGTGATGTTTGGAAAGAACAATAAGAAGGAATCTTAGCTAATAATCTCCGAATCAGCTAATTTGTTGTTCCTTAATTCATATTCTACCTTCTATGTTGTTAATTTTTGGATCTTTTGGCGTTCTGGTGTTTATTTGCTGTTTTTCGCTTTGGCAGTTTTTACCGTTAGATGGCGTTGATATCGAGAGTGATCCTCTGCAGCAAGATGTATATCGCTAACAAAGCAAAGGCAAGCAGTTTGATCATATCCAGTTCATTCCCATTATTTTCAAGTCTAATATTTTGTTTAACTTGTATGTATGCATGCTTTTGTGTCAAGGTTAATTTTATCGATTAGAGGTAGTTAATCCCATTGCATTGTTGCCCTGAAAATTGTTCACCTCTGCCACTACCTTAGGAATATTATTCTCACTGGTGAATTAGAGCCCGGTGAATGATCTATGGTCTTTTTATTGTTTTTACGATATGATGCTTAGCCATGCTTAGATACCGGTAGAATTGGCGGTTATCGACTTAGTCGGTAACTTTGATCACACAAATTATTATATCTTTACCTTTTCACCTTCGTGCTATGATATTTGTGAAAACTAAAATAAAACAAAATGATTTGGACTTGGGCACAATGGTAAGTTGGTGTGCTTTTGGGTGTGGTGAAAGGTGCCCGAGTCAATTAAGGACCGAGTTACTTGCGCCACCGTCTCGAGCATTTTGCGTGCTAACCACACTAGAGTATATGGGACCTCTCTTGACCTAGTACTTAGGCGTGTATTGGCTCGGTCGCGGGAGGGACGGAGGTGGGAGCATGGTAGTTGTCCAAAAGCTTTATCTGAGTGGGTAGTTGTCTTTCGGCTTTACCATGTAAGCGTATGGATTTCTATCCATACGAGCGGCTCGTAGTTGATACACAATATTGGAAAACGTCATGTTAGACTTAGCCGTGCTCGCATACCAAAGGAAGTATGCTAACCGTGGCGGTGGAAAGGCGGTCTAAAGTGTGGGTACATTGGTACACCTGCGGGGTTAAAACTATTCGAATAGCCTCGCCCTAGGTTATGGACACGCTCGGATACGCCCGTGAGAACTAGACTCCAACATTTAATTAAAACTTGACGGGTTGGTATGAACTGGTGTTCATACTATTGTTGTGATGGCCATTGGGTTGGTCATCTCTAGGATGTCTTTTTGTTACTACTTCATCAGACGTTGTTATTTACGCAAATAAAATTTGAATTGTTAAGCGCCTTCAAAACTATTACATTATTGCAAAAGAAAACTTGCTTTCTCTGCTAAAAGTAAGTCCGAGCCCTCCACTTAAATAAAGCTTGCATGTAGTTAAATTATAGTTCTTGCCCTTACACGTCTGGTCTTGCGGTACAAAGACAATCTTTGTACTCGTGTGCTTTGCTTAATGTTTTTGTTGCGAGAGGAAGAAGGTGAGCCCCAAGGGTTTCCCTTTGTGAGAAGTCTTTGGGTTTGACGACTAGCTTGGCGGCCGGTTGGTTGCCTTGTGGGTAAAGGCACACTAATTGGCTATTTTATTTATCGCCATCTTATGGCTTTGCTTCCATTGTGTAGTTTGTTATTTTATCTTGTAAGTTCCTTTCATTTGTATAATTGTAGTTTTATTATTGTAACCTCTCGTGTATGGATTTGATGCATAATTTTGTGTAGAGGTGTGTATACCAGATTCAGGAAGTATACATGTCTCGAGGCTTGGTTTATTTGTTTTGTGATGCTAGGGCCAGATGATTGGGTAAGCATTACAAACCAAATAAACTGGGGTCCTCACAGGGGTAGAGTAGGAAGACTGAGGGGGAGCTGCGGTGGGTGCTAGGGTGAGCTGGAAGAGAGGGGAGGGTGGAGTAGAGAAGGGAAGGGGGCATCGGAGGAGGGGGGGCGGCGGCGCGGGAGAACTGAGAAGAGAGGGGAGAGGGGAAGGCAGCACGCGGGAGGGGGGACTAGAGAGGAGCGAGAGTAGAGAGGGGAGGTCGGCGGCGAGGGAGCAGAGGGAAGAGGCGTACGGCGTACCTCGATTCGATGGCGAGACGATCTCGATTCGACAACGGTGAGCTCGATTCGGTGGCGACGAGCTCGATTCAGCAGCGGTGAGCTCGATTTGGCGACGGCGAGCTCCAATCAGCGATGCAAGATGGCCGGAATCGGGGCGAGCTTGACTCAGCAGCGGGAGAGGCCAAACCCTAGCACGCCGCAACATGGTCGGGGTGTCGGGTGCTGTTGTCTTCTTATGCTCCGCCTAGGCATCCACCTCGCCAGTGCCGCCTAGCACCGCCGAGAGCCCGCGGAGGACCGCCGAGGTGCTCGTCCCGACTAGAGCACCGCCTCGGGAGGAAACGCTGCATGAGAAGGACGACTTGCGTGTAGTCGGCGCCTAGTGCCGACTAGAACCGATTTTTAGAACCTTGTTTGAAACACAAGCCAAGATTTGTGATGTTACAAATCTCCCCCAACAAGAATCTCGTCCGAGATTACATTCACTGGAGAAGAAACACGGGTAGTCCACACGCAGACGATCTTCCCGCTCCCAAATTGCTTCATCCTCGGAATGATTTGACCACTGAACTTTAAGAAACTTGATGGCACGATTTCTTGTTCTTCGCTCACTTCTTCAAGGATGCGTAACAGGTGCTCATGAGAGGTCAAATCTTCTTGAATATCGAGATTTTGAATGGAGCTTCCTTGGTTGGAACACGAAGGCACTTCTTCAAATGGGCACACGCAACACATCATATACCTCCTCGAATGCAACTGGCAATTCCAACTTATAGGCAACAGCTCCTACCTTCTCGATTATGCGATAAGGCTCAACATATCGAGGAGCTAACTTGCCCTTGACGCCGAAACGTTGATGGCCCTTCAGAGAAGAGACTTTGAGATAAACAAAGTCATTGGGCTCAAAACTCAACTCACGACAATGATGATCTGCATAGCTATTTTGCCTTGACTGGGTCATGCGCAAACGATCGCAAATAAGCTGAACTTGACTTTCGGCCTCATTGATCGAATCTGGACCAAGAACTCGTCTCGCGGTCTCGACCAATTCAACGGGTTCGCACTTTCTCCAGTATAAGGCCTCAAAAGGTACCATGCCGAGACTGGCGTGGAAATTGTTGTTGTAGGAGAACTCGGCGAACGGCAAGCACTTTTCCCAATTCTTCCCATAGAAAAGAACACAAGCACGGAGCATGTCTTCCAAGACTTGGATGACTCTTTCCATCTGACCATCAGTTTGGGGATGGTATGCTGTGCTGAAGAGAAGGCGAGTTCCCATAGCATCTTGCAAGCTATTCGAAAACTAGGAGGTGAAGATGGAACCACGATCTGAAACGATCGTCTTTGGTACACCATGCAAGCTCATGATCCTCGAAAGATAGAGCTCGGCCAAGTGACCTATACGAATCTTAGTTTTGACCGGAAGAAACTAGGCCACCTTAGTCAGCCGGTCAATGACAACCCAGATGGCATCTTTCCCTTTTGACGTTCGGGGCAAACGGTGATAAAATCCATGCCATGTAATCCCACTTCCACTCGACGCGACAAAGGTCAAGGCATCGGTGGACGTTGATGCTCGGCCTTAACACAATGACACACGTCGCATTCGGCAACGAACTTTGCGATCTCGTACTTCATTCAGGTCCACCAGAATCTCTGACAGAGATCTTGGTACATCTTCGTGGCCCCGAGATGAATGGACAAAGGGGAATCATGGGCTTCGTGGAGAATCAAATCCTATACTTCCGTGACCTTCGAAACCACAAGGCGCTGTCCGAACCACACAACACCATGCTCATCTTCCGAGAAGCACTTGGCTATCCCGTTCTTGATGTTTTGCTTGATTTGGTTCACTCCAATGTCAGATTGCTGAGCAGCCTTGATCTGATCTACCAGGGTTGGTTGCACAACCAAGGTAGAGAGGTAATCATGCTCAACCACCTCCAGATTGAGCCACTAAAACTCTTCATGAAGAGCAGGCTGCTGCTCCTTAAGCATCAAGGTATTGCAATACACCTTTCGACTGAGTGCATCGGCAACAACATTGGCCTTGCCCGGATGGTACTGGATACCTATGTCATAGTCTTTGATCAATTCCAACCGCCTTCTTTTCCTGAGGTTCAGATCTGGTTGGGTCAACAAATACTTCAAACTTTTGTGATCCGAATACACTTCACAGTGATTACCGATTAGGTAATGTCACCAAGTCTTGAGTGCATGAACCACAACAGCTAGTCCCAAGTCATGGGTTGGATAATTGAGTTCATGGGGCCTCAATTGTCTTGATGCATAGGCCACTACCTTGCCTTCTTGCATAAGAACACACCCGAGTCCTTAACGAGAAGCATTGCAAAAGACATCGAAGCTTTTATGGACATCGGGAAGAACAAGAACTGGAGTTGAGGTCAAACGCTTCTTGAGTTCTTGAAAACTCTCCTCGCAATCAGCAGACCACACAAACTTATTGTCTAGCTTGAGCAACTCAGTCATCGGCTTCGCGATCTTTGAGAAGTTCTCGATAAAGTGACGATAGTATCCCGCTAAACCAAGAAAACTCCGCACATCAGTTACTGACTTGGGCTGGCCCCAAGAGAGCACATCGTTGACCTTGCTAGGATCCATGGCTACACCTCCTGTTGAGAGAACATGGCCAAGAATACCACTTCCTTCAACTAGAACTCGCACTTGCTGAACTTCGCATACAACTGGTGCTCACACAACTTTCCTAATACAAGCTTCAGGTGCTCAGCATACTCTTCATCATTCTTGAAGTAGATAAGAATATCATTGATGAAGACCACCACAAACTTATCCAGATACTCCATGAATACCAAATTCATAAGATTCATGAACAGAGCAAGAGCATTGGTTAAGCCAAAAAAACATGACGATGTACTCGTACAAACCATAACGAGTAGAGAAAGTCGTCTTTGGAATATCTTCAGATTTGATCCTGACTTGATGATATCCCAATCTCAAATCGATCTTGGACAACACACGAGCTCCGGTCAATTGATCGAAGAGATCGTCGATGTGGGGCAACAGGTACTTGTTCTTCACTGTTACTCCATTAAGTGGATGGTAATCAATGCACATGCGCAAAGTCTTGTCCTTCTTCTTTACAAAGATTACTAGACAACCCTAAGGAGATGATCTAGGGCGGATGAAACCCTTCTCTTGAAGCTCACCTAACTGCTTCTTCAACTCCCCCAACTCATTAGGAGCTATCTGATACGGCCTCTTTGAAATTGGGGCGGTACCGGGTAGCAACTCAATGACGAACTCGAGGTCTCAAACTGGAGGCATCCTAGGCAATTCTTCGAGGAAATATCCACGAAGTCACACACTGCTGGGACTTCTTGGATCTCCAGAGACGGCTTCACTTCAAGTGCGCAGAGATGGTCCTTACAGCTGAGGCGAAAACCCAACCTGCTCGCCTGAGGGACTAGTGAGATAAACGACCTTCCTGGCACAATTGTTTTGCCCCAAATACTAAGACAGCCAATCCATGCCAAGAATCACATCCAAACTCGCTGAGTTGAGGAGCATAAGATTTGCCAAGAATTCCACTCCTTCAACTTCAATGGAGATATCCCGGTATTCTTGATCAGCTCTCATTTCCGAACCCACAGAGCGAAAGAAAGCAAACAACACAGTTAAAAAACGAACTCCAAAGGATTGAAAATAGGCACAAGTAACAACACAAGACCTTAAGACACAAGATCAACTTCCCGGTACGACAAACTCATATTGAAAGAACGAGCAATCGATTAGGAAGAAAAATTTTAGAGCACAACTTATGTTCTAACACACCTACTGAGCAAGGTAAAAACCATCTAAGGGTGTGTTGTACACTAGCCAACTAATATCATATCTTACCCTTTTATTCCCAAGAGTTTTAGTTGAATTATCCTCTCATTTTCAGCCCTAACTAGAAACTAAGGCTTGTTGTCTAGAAACTTGCATCCAAGCTCAAGCCGAAATTCCAACTCCAGAAGCTTCCACTTCACCAAAAGACAGCCATGCTTCAATTTTACAACTCTCATTGGTTCCCCAAAACCGAATTTAAGCGATAACAACTATCTTTTGGAAGAAGAGAGGAAAACAACTTTTTCAAACTCAACAAGAACAAGGTAAGGTGAGTAAGCTAAGATAGGTAAGGAGTAAAATCAGAGATCTTACTTAAGCTTTCATAAACCATTTGATATTTTGAAATTAAATTTTTCAAAACATCCTAAAGGACAACCAAGCTAGAGATTTCTACGGTCAGTATAGCTTTGATACCAACTTTGTGAGGACTCGGGGTATTTAACTCATAATACTTAACCTTCCAAATGGTTCTAGTATTACCAATCAAATATCCTAGACCTCGATGGACATGTACTTCCCAGAATTGCAGTACACATACATCTTTACAAAATCATGCATCATTTCCATACAAGATTATAGTACCAAGTCTAGCAAAAGACATACATGATAGAGAGTTATTACAAGAGGGGCCAACCAGCCAAAAGACACCATAACAACATAAATAACAGCGGAAGCAAAAGTGTCATAAGATGGTGATAACAAAAGCCAACCGGTTTGCCAACAACCCACATGGCAACCGGTCGGGCCGCCAAGCTAGTCGTCCAATACGTAGTCTGTTTCACAAAAGCTAACCCCTTAGGGGTCAACCTCCTCTGCAACAATAAAGCAATGCAACTGAGTACAAAAATATACTCGCAAGATTTATGAGTAACAAGCCTATACATAGCTACATGCAAGCTGAAACAAAGGAGAGGGTCATATGGTTCATTTTCAGCACAAAGCAAGTTTTCATTTGCAATAATGTAATAGATTGAAAGCAATTTAACAATCTGTTTTTATTTGATGAAATAACAGCGAGACAACAATAATAACATAAATAACAACCTAGAGGTGACTAACCCAATAGCCACCACAGTATATCACGAATTCCCCCATTCGTACCACCCAATTCAAGTTTTAATGAAAAGGTTATAGTCTAATTCTTATAGGAAATAATCAAGCGTGTCCATGAACTAGGACGAGACTATTCGAATAGATTGAACCCTACTGGGGTGTACCAATGTACCCACATGTCAGATGGCCTTTTTGCCACAAGATTAAGCACACTTCCAAAGGTATGCCGGCACGGCTAAGTCCTACGAGACAGTTTCAATATTGTGTATTAACTATGAGTCGCCCGTATGGATAGAACCCTATACGTTGCATTAGAGTCATTGTAAAGCTGGGAGTCAACTACCCATACAGGGTAAAGCAACCAGACAACTACAAAACCCCTCGGTGTGGAGAACCTAGAAAGGATTCCACTCCTGTGCACCCAACACATACACACAAACCTCATTTTACCACAACACACACACACATCCTCTTGCGACTCGGAGCCAACACACGCCAAAGTACTAAGTTAAGAGAGGTCCCATATCCCTCTCATGTGGTTAGCACGCAAAAGTGCTTGGATCAATGGCGCAAGTAATTCGGTCCTTGTCGACTCGAGCACCAACCATTCACACCCAAAAGCACATCATCTTACCATTATACCCAAGTCTAAAATATTTTGTTTTCAGATTTAGTTTCTCAAAGTAACATAGCACAAGGTGCTGGACATAAAGTCATAATAAGTTTTGTGTGATCAAGGTTATCGACCATAAATCAACCACCGGGCTCTAATTCACCAATGAGATTAATAACTTAGGCTAGTCGCAGGGGATGAACAATTTAGGGAATCATGCAATAAGATTAGCTACCTCTAATCGATAAATTAACTTTGACAAATAAAGCATGCATACATACACTTTGCAAACAAGATATTAGACCTTGAAAGTAATGGGATTAATATGATAAAATAAAATTGAACATCTACTTGCCTTGCTGGAGATCACTGTCTTGCTGCAGAGGATCACTCTCGTACTCAAAACAATCGTCGAAACCTATCAAAAAAACGAGAAAATCCAATAAGAGGAATAACACCGAAAAAGACTCAAAATCCAAAGTCAACCAAAATCCATGAAATTTACAAAGTAGGTAGAGAAAGATTTTAAATGAATTTAGCAACATGAATCAACCGATTTGGACTAAGCCCGCAAAAGTTATAGCATAAACAAGTTTGATCGGCTAGAAATTCCAATTAATTAGCTTTCTGTTACTATTTATTGCACAAATATCTAGAAGGTTGGTGAACATGAAAATTTTATGGTAGACAGAGCATGAAATTCTAAGAACAACAAAAATTAGTTCACTTCGTTAGGAGTTAGAATGAATCTCTTATGATTTTTCTAAGTTATGAAACTAGTGCACAAAATTTTCAGAGGCAAAGACATATTTAAAACCTATTCTACACTATAGCATTTTAATAGAGGAACCTAACAAATTTTAGTTTACTCAATTTGGAGTTACAGAGAATTACTTAAGTATTTTACAAGTTTAAATGAATTTCTAGAGCAACAATTAATGCTAACACAAAATAATATAACCTACACAATCTTTCTGTTACAGAACAAGCTGCAAACCAATTTTTAGATTAAAGTTCAATTAAACAGGGAATTAACAAAATTATAATCAACCAAAAAGGAGTTAAAACGAATTACTTAAGCATTTTGGAAATTTAAAGCAATTTACAGTTCACAAATAAAAAACAAATTGGATTTCCTTATTAACCCTTAACGTGGAAAACTCTCGGCCGTTGAGATTGAATCAAACGGCCCCAACGAACGAGGGCGATCGGCCGCGCCACGCGCAAATGATCCAAATTATTAGATCGGAATGGGACGACTCAAAAGAAAGAAGAGGTTCGAAGGGTCTGAACGTCCCACGCGTCTGGAGCGTTGATCTAAACATGGACGGTCCACAGCGAAGGGGCATTCACGGGGTCCGAACGTCCCAACAGAGCTGAGACTCATATCTAAAAATGGACGGTCCAAGATCAACTTAGTGCTACGCACGCACGCACCGGGGTTTAAGTGTGCGGGCCCACATGACAGTGGTCGTAGCAAAGGGGGTGGTCTTTGCAAAAAGGACCAAGGGGGTGGTCTTTGCAAAAGACCCAGAAGGTGGTCTTGGGGTGATCTTTGCAAAAGGTTGTGAGGGAGGTCCTGGCTATAGGCCGAGAGGGTGGTCTTTGCAAAAAGGACCACGAGGGTGGTCTTTGCAAAAAGACACAGAAGGTGGTCATGGCTTACGACAACGGATTTGAGCTCAAAATTGGGCTCACCATCGGCGACCTTGACGGCTGAGCTGGCCTAGAACGGCGGCGAGCCAGAGGAGAACGGGCGGTGCAAAGCACGGCCAAAAGCGAAAACGACCACTAGCTCCGCAGCGTCCAAGTAACCGAGTGCCCAAGCAACTAGGGACTAACAAGAAGCTACCTGAGCACAGGAAAGGTTCAGAGATGGCCGAAGGAGCTCCGACGACGAAAACCAGTACCGACACTGAGGACGACAACGAGGAGGGGACGGCCTGAGCAAAACGACGGGAAAGAAAGGGAAGGATAGCTTCAACAGGCCTCAGAGATGGTCTATGAGCAAATAATTGAAGAGTAGAGGTCCTTACCGGAGTTGAGGAAGAAAGGGATGAACTTCGCCGCAAAGGAGCAAAACCCAAATTTGATGATTCCTGTGAAGGCAATCCAAAATTGAGTTAGGGAAAATGATTGAGGTATGCCGCAAAGGGCGCGGAAGAAATGGCGAGGAAACCACTAGAGCACTAGCGACGACGGAGGACTTTAACGGCCAACAATGGCGATTGGAGGGTTCTATGTGGTTTGAGCTCAACAACATAGAGGAAGCTAAGAGGTGCTGTAAAAGAACACCAGGAGGGGCTCAAGGGCTTTTTATAGCTGGAGGGCAGAGAGCAATGTGAAACGAAGCTCACGGTGAACTTGGTTCACGCTCTGCCAACGACGAGCTTGAGAGGATGGGTGCAGTTGAGAACGATGACTTTGAGTGCAAAAACACAAGCAGTGAAGAAAATCAAGTGCTAAGAGCCATTGAAGGTGACGCACTGAGGTTGACAAGGCACTGTGCCGCCCATGTCCTGGCTCTCAGGCGCACGCACGCGAGGAAGATGATGACCAGGACCCGCGAGGGCCCACATGTCAGCAAAAGAAACAAGGTGGCTCGGGCCAAAAGTGAACGAGTGGGTTTGGTTGAGTCAAGAAATTGAGTCAAAAGATCTTGACGATTGGATTAGAAATGGACGGCTCAAATTAAAAGAAACTCTCGGAAGGTCCGAAGGTTTAAAGTAATCTTGGCGGTCCGATCAATAATGAACGGTTCAGATAGAAGCGCACTCTCTTGTGGTTCGAACGTGCGCTAAGATCAGGGCGGTTGAAAAGGAAATCAACGGGTGAAAAGGAACACGCCTAATCGAACGAGCCCGAGTACGTTTAAGTTGGTTGGGTTCAACCACGTGTTCGAGTCTGACTCAAACCCAAATAGTAACTTTGACTAGGATTTGAGATAAAGGCTGAACTTTGAGGAAATTTTTAATGGAGCTACACAACTTCAAAAATTTCAAAATTTTTACAGGATGTGCTCAACTCCAGGATTGATCTTCTATAAAATTTTCAGAGGTTTTTTATGCAAAGCATTTTTCTCCAAAAATTTCTCAAGGTACTAATCTAGGGTTTGACCAAGAGTCAAACTGGTTTGACTGGCCTCTTAAAATTATCAAATAATTTCTAAAAATTATGAAATTTTTCAGAGGAGTCATACAGTAGCCCTAGAACCAATAAAAAAATATTTCCAGAGGATGATCACAAGATTATCCAGAAAAATTTCAAATGGTCAAGACTTAGGTTAAAAGAAGCTTGTGGTTTTGAATTCCCATAATTCCTTTGCAAGAATTTTCAGAACATTCAAACAACAACAATATGTAAGAAAAGTTTTAATTTCTTCACATTTTCTTACATTTGAAACACAAGCCAGGATTTGGGATGTTACACAGGTGCTTACTGCAAAATTTCAAGGAAAGATAGCAAGATTGGAGGACCAAGTGAATCAACTCCTGCTCCTCAACCAGTCGCAAGCCGCCCCCGTTATTTTGGGAGGCAGTCCTCCTCAACATAAGAGTAGTGTCGCGTCCACGCAAATTACCTATCGATGACATAAAGGTAATGTACATCTCTGGAATGCTCTAAAGATAGACCTATGTCCACCTTAGCTAATTGTGTATCGCCAGAGGAGCCAACGCCCGCACGCCCAAGTGAGGATGGTTGGGCCCATGTCTATTGAGGTGGCGGGGTGGCATATCCATGCCAGGAAGGGACAGTGTAGCACGGTGCCCAGGTGCTGCAGGGTTACGCCAAGGTCCAGGTGGACATGGTACATGACAATTTTAGGGTCGTCCCACTGGAGATTTGCCCGAACAAAGACATCATAACACTAGGGGATGCTGAGTACAGTTTTATCCAGTGGCCCACACCCTGGACCCTATAGTGCCGCCTCAACTTTCGATTCAGAAGGCCTCTCCAACAGGACCCTCAATGACTCCACCTCAACCATCTCGACACGACCATGCCTCTCCAACAGGACCCTCGATGACTCCACCTCAACCTTCGCTTCAGAAGCCCGCCTCATCGGTTCCCGTGGAGAAGACACCGAAGGAACAAGAAAAGCGTGTCGTCATATCGGTTCCCGAGTCGTCTCACAGGAATATACATAGCGGCCAAGTCGTTCAGGACAAATTGAAATCGAAGAACATTAAGGCGCCTCCGCCTCCCAACCCTAAGAAATACTCCATCGAAAGTCCATTGGTGACCATCACAATATTAGCCTACGCTGGATTAAGTTGTCAGGGTTTGCATGCCTGGTACATGTAGAAGACCAAAGAGAAAGGGTGCGCTGGTGGAATCACCGTCAGATACACGAAGGAGCATTTCCTCCACGAGTCGGCCCCCTTCGTCTTGGGCTTCGACGACTTATTCGACCTATTCAACCTCAAAACCCTTGATGCCTCACTCTACGATGCTGGACACTGTAAGTGTGTACAATCAAGTTCTACATTCACGTAATACCGATTAATATAACGACTCATTGCTTATGTATAGATATATGATGAAAAATGCCCGGCAATTGAAAGAACTAGTGGGTTTCCTCGACCCACACATGGTCTCTAAGCAAATCATCTTGGCAGACACATCCTACGTTGTGAAATACATAACGACAGCATTGCTTACTCAGGACGACAAGGACTACATAATGGTGCCCTACAACCAGAAGTAAGTGCTTCACTACTTGCTATAGAAATTTTATTTGTACTTTATACGCAGCACTAACTTAGGTTTAATGACTATAGCGACATACATGAGTAGGAACCACTGGATCCTTTTAGTCATTATACCAAGGAGGAACAAGGTAATATACCTTGATTCCCTACTCAAGGTAACCCACGACTTCACCCTTGTGCAAGAAATACTCAACAGGTATGCTCATTTCCTCTATACATAACTCTATTGTAGTCTTCCTTCGTTTAAAATGGTCAAGGTTAACTTTTTGGAAACATGTAGGTCGTTCATCACCTATGTTGCCGAGGGAAGGGCATACAGGGGATCGAGCGCCACACTGCAACATAGGACGCGATTTCTGGTACACGCTACAACACAATAGTCCTATATCATACTTCATAATAATGCGTCTCGAACTGACTATGCCTATATATGTAATTCTATTTTTTGCAGTACCGCCAGCAAAAACAAGAAGATTGTGCATTCTACGTTTGCCATCATATGCTGCAACTCATGAGTGCTAAGTTGAAGTATCCTGAGGTTGGTCAATCTCGCAATAATTATTTCCTAATTATAAATTTTGAATATATGCTTACTACTTCACTCTTGCTAGCGACAGGGGTTGAACATACATTTAGATGCACTCATTATGAGAGAGATCTCAGAGGTTCGAGGGAGGCTCTGCGGCTTCATCAAGACGGAGATCATTAACACAGACGGAGAGTTTCACTACTCGAACAACCTTCACTTTGAGTAGTTGTAATTCAATTGGAACTCTAGTGACAATACTTGATACATATTGTAAATGATCACTTTGAGTTGTCAACGATTGATTCATCTGTGATGTATTTTCTGCCTGCTTGTTTTCAAAGGGCATGACTAGCAATTCCTGAGGCTAGCCAAAAAGCAAAAAAAAATTAGTTAGGTATAAAGAACTATCATAGATGGTTCTATTTGCTAACCGTCTGTGATATGACGTATATCACAGATGGTTCTATTAACTAACCGTCTAGGATATTACGTATATCATAGACGGTTCTATTTGCTAACCGTCTAGGATATTATGTATATCACAGACGGTTCTCCTAACTAACCGTCTATGATATTCAGATATCACAAACGGTTCTATTTACCAACCGCTCATGATATGTAGGCTATCCTGCACGGTTGGTAAATAGAACCGTTTGGGATATGACGTATATCACAGACATTTCTATTAACTAGCCGTCTGGGATAGCCTACATATCACAGACGGTTCTATTTTCTAACCGTCTGTGATATGTCGGATATCCCAGATAGTTGGTATATAGAACCGCCTGTGATATACTATATATCACAGACGGATTATAAATAGAACCGTCTGTAATAGCAAACATATCACGGACGGTTTTTGAGCCGTCTGTGATATGCCTGTTATCATAGACATACAAATACAGACGATTCAAAAACCGTCTATGATATGATTTGAACCGCTCGTGATGAGGTTTTTGTAGTAGTGGCTCCCACCGCTTGCCTATGGGCATGTCGGATGGCTACCATGAGCTATCTACATCCGCTGCAAGAGTATTTATTTATCTTTTAAGCCCTACATGGCAAATTATGTAAACTTTGACCAAAAGGCCGCTGCTATAATTCAATAAAATTTGGATATTTATTTCATTTAATGGTTGATATTTTATCAATGTTACCATCTTTGTGTGCACTAGCGTTATCTTGGACTTGTGCTGGATACACAAAGGGTCCAGATTTACGTATTCGGGTCTCGACATGCAACGCGGAGAGGACACGCTCATGATCTTAGTGACGCGGGCACGGGGTTCAAGGGTCATCGGAGATGGCTAACGACAAGCACAAGGTGGTGGGGCGGGCTCTCCTATGGTGTCAACGGTGCTGCAGTAGAGCTTCGGTGAAGGGGAGAGGAGCATGGGGTAGAATGTGGAGCGGGTGAACATGGTGGCGGGGAAGATGAAAGGTGAAGGCTCACTGGCATGGCTGGATTGGACGGTGTAGATCGGAGGACAGAGACCAGGAAGAAGGACACGATCACCGCGCACGGTGATCAAAACATGAAATAGAGAGATGGGATAGGTAGATCGGGAAGTGGAAAATGGGATGATGCGATCGGATGCATGAGGGACTCACCTAGGCGACGGAAATGCGAAGGTGAGGTTTCGAGAGTCACGACCACGACCGGATGTGGGGAAGAAAAAGATGGCGCTGGCAAGGTGATACTCGGGAGGTCCAACCGGTGGATGGAATCAGTGGAGGACGACAAGGTGAAGCCGGTGGTGAAAGGACTCGGCCCAAGGAGTTGTGATGGCGAAGATTGGGCGTGGCACGGCGGCGCCGGTCTTGGAGAAGATGACCGGGGTGACGATGCACAGTGGTGTTCCGGGAAAGACAGCTAGGGCAATGGAGGCGGAGGGTCACGAGGACACAGAAACAAGAATCCTTGGGGCTTTTATAGACTCAGGAGGCATGGGTGGCATGAAAGTCGAGGGCGGCGGCGTCGGTGTCCGCATTGCTCACGCGTGCGGTGGGGCAGCGACTGCCAGGTAGGCCAAGTGGAAGAGGTGGCGTGGTTGGGCCGGAGCGGTATTGGGTGAGTTGGGCCGAGGCGGTGGTGACATGGGCTGGGGCGGCGCTGCAGGGAGACAGGGTAGTCAGCGGGCGCAAAACGGGGATGGGCTGGGGTGGTGGATATGGGCTGGCAGCCTGAGGAGAGAGAGAAAAGCGTGAGTGGGCCGAGCCAATTCGGAGGCACTACTATTCCCACAGACGGCGTATGTTAGTCACAGAACAAAATAGCCGATCACAGAACAGAGTAACTCAAAGCGGCGCATCAAAAGGAACTAAAAAGGATGGTGATTCTAATCTCTATATTTCTAAGAGATGTCTTGTAACACCGCCTAAAATCCGCTCAATGCTCAAACCCATCGTAAAGCGCACTCCACGCTCATATAGCACCCCACTTACACTTTTGTCATCGCGTGTAAAAGGGTTAACCCGAAGGTGCAACGTTTAGACCCAAGAGACATTATATACTACTATATCTCACTTTAGACAAGCAATGTAGTACTAATCCCACCACACAACTCCACATGGGCTACACGGGCCGCACTATGAGTAGGCTGAGGTATTACATTCAACCCCCTTAAGGGTTGATGCCTCGCAACACACCGCATACACGGCAAATGCCCAGAACTACCTCTCAGACACGCTTGTGCGCCCATTGCTGGCACATATGTCATGTTGTGTGTCCACTCCGGGCCCACACACGTCATGCGTCATATACCCACGCCCCTATCCCGCACGCATCCGTGCAACAAATGTTGATACTCTGATACCATCTATAACACCCTGATCCAAAATCCTCTTAATGCCCAAGCCCATCAGAGGGCGGATCGGCGCCACATAACACCCTACTTACACTTTCGTCATCGTCAGATAAAGGGTTAACCCAAAGGTGCTACGTTTGGACCCAACAAGCATTATATACTACTACAACTCACTTTAGACAAGCAATATGGGACTAGTCCCACCAAACAACTCCACATGGGCCATATGGACCGCACTATGAGTAGGTCGGTGTATTACACATCTCCTCTTACATAGACTCCAACCCATGATTTGGAAGCCTGAATTAATGTGCACATAACAGCCGTACTAATATCTCCATGTTCAAATTTGAAGCCTATCAGCCATCGAGCACGAAATCGCCAGACCATTAACACGCACATTGCGGGCAGACGATGGCAAGGCAGGCAAGCGGGTGTTGGCGTGGTGGGCGAGCGCTCATGTGTGCTTGTTTTGCTTGCTTCAACTAGGCAACATCTACTCTGACTTGTAAATGAGTATTCCTCCACCTAGAATAGTCTTCCCAACTTCTACCATACAAGGGATGGGCCTTTGGAATTTTCTGGATCTTCCTATTTGGGTTGTGCCCAAACGAGTAAAAACTCCAACACCTTTCAGCAGAATTGAAGTATCGTTCACATATTTCAAAGTTGGTGGAGTTTCGTGCACCTCTAGCGGGTGTGATAGAAGGCCGTCGTGGTGTGCCTTCTGTATGATTTCTGTAGCACGTCTGCAACTAAAATGAATAAATATGGGATCGGATCACCAATGGAGCCATTGATAAGTATCTGTGCTCTGCCGGTCGAAAGCATGGTGTGTATCCAGTCTATCCATCTTTGATCAAATCCTCGATGCTATAGTACTGATAACAGGCAGCCCCTGTTTTTTAGATAATGGAAGGGCAAGCCCCTGTTTATGGTGTCAAAAGCTTTATGGAAGTCCGGTTTAAGCTCAATCATCGGTTTCTTCTTTTTTTCAGGGCACATTAGACTAGTTCGGAAGCTAGCAAAAAAATTCTCTGTTACTGATCTTTTTCTAATAAAGCCTGACTGCATATTGTCGATCCGTTCTGAAATTTGGTGTCTGTAACCTATTTGCCAGGACCTTGCTCATGAGCTTTGGTATTTGGGAGGATCGTCCTCAGTCACTGTACTGTTATTTAGCATATGTTTGTCAACAGGATACATAGCACAGCAGCACCGAAATTTTCTCTAAGAAACTTCGTTGAGTTTAGAAGGTAACCAAATACTCGTTGAGAGCCGGAGCTCAACAAACAGAGATTGGTTTGTTATGAACTGAACATTTATGAAATTTCGCCATATTGATTGGTAAGAGGGTGCCACAGTATACAAGTTCTTGATTTGTGCTCAGACCAATCTGACATGTGGCCCATGAAAATATAGTAAGAACAATTATTTCTCATTCCTCCAGACATACAGTAGTGCTCTGTCAAAAGAAACTCCACTTGCTAAAAGTGTGCCTGCTTTTTAAAGTTCTAGGAAGACAAGCAGTATTGGAAACTTTACTGTTCGCTTTCAGTCTTATCTTTAGTTAGGAATATGATGCTCTTCGTCTTCTTGATGGACACCTCACACATGAAACAAGTAGGCTTGTGGACAATGCTTGTTGTGAGAAACTTTATAAGGATCTTCAGCCCCAACATCTCAAACTTTTCAATATTCGTTTTATTCATTGTAGGCATCTGATTTGAAAAATGTCCTATGCATGCTACATGGAAGCTCATTACATGATCTAGTAAAGGACAACTCAGATAAAATTGTTGATATGTCTCCAGGAATATAAAATTGTCACCACATTCTTGTTATGAACTCAACACAGATTGTGATTGTTTGCGACTACCTTTTGGTCAGTAATAATTCAATTATTCAACAAACAACTACCCTAACCAAATCTCAAACAAACAAGTATTCACTGCAGTAAGCAATTGTAGAATACCGATCAAACGAAATGTAAATACACTTTATTGTACAACAGCGCTAATCAGAATAGTGCAACACAGTTCATCTTGCTAGCATAATATGCATGCAACCCTCGATCGGATAACACTACTGACAACAGCAACTTGGGATAACATGACTACCATGGAACTTAAAGGAAGCTTGGGATCATAGTGCTTCTAACTCATCAGTCGGATCCCTGTGTTCTGTCCCTGTGAATCTCATCCAGAATCACAACAAGAGATGCGATGAACACGTAGTCAACATAGGGGAATACGGTAACACTAAAAGTATCCTTTCCGAGCAGTACATTTGAAACAGTGAACTTCCGGTTCATCTGCAGCACCAGATGGTACACACATTAACTAAAAATTTATAAAACTCTACAATATGATTAGAAACAGAACCAGTTCTGGTGCTTACTTGAGCTATCATGGTGTTCGAGTTGCCAAGATAAAAGATGCAGGATCTGTCAAAGTAGCTACCCTTGATCTTGAAATCACAGACCTGCTCTGCGGTGTTCCCAGCCAAGAAGACATCCATCTCTGTCTTCAGTTGGATAATTGAAGATTTCTTCACAGTAAAGAGCAAATCGCTTGCATTTGTGCTGTCACCTCTGAACACTTCCCATCTGTGGTGCATACTGAATACCTGATAACGTGATGCTATATTGTTATACTATCAGTGATGTCTACCGATATAGCTATTACCATTTATTGTAGTTGCAGTAGATGTGATATCTAAAATGAATTGAAATTGGATGAGTTGATGACAGAGTTCAAATCAATTAAAACCCTTAAAAATGCTACCATGCACTTGTTTGAGTTTCAATTATGAACAATTCAAACAGGGCGCAGCGGTAAAAAAGTTTTAAATCTTATATTGACCATCCAGCAAAAAGCTTACCATATTCCAATTCTTGGCAAATTATTTGAGTTTCAACTTTGAACTGTGTTTCATCGATCTGTGAATATGTGATGTGTACAATTAAGTCATCAAATTCAGATTGCAATAATTGTTTATTGATATCGAACTGTTTCTTGTGAAGCTACTGCGTCCCAAGCAGGGATCTCATAGGAAAGGGTTCAATAACCGCAGCATTCCAAACGGGGCCTAATAATTCAAGTTGGCAAGAACATCATGAGATCAGCCAACACCAAAATGTCGTTAGCATTTACTTTTGATTCAAGTGGGGACATAAATTAGGCAGAGAAAAACACAGTATTTCCCAATCCGGTAAAATTCATCAATACTACATCAATTTCCAAGGATTCAGTTGCCCCCCCGAATTCAAGGTCATATTGAATCTGATTCTGCAAAGAAGTTCTCCTTTATTCCCAGGAATTTTACCATCTTGCCTTACCTATTCAACTTGCAATGTACAGTTTTTTTTTAACGATACTTGCAATATACAGTTTGACCATGACATTATTATAAGAAGAAAAACAAACGATAAGATCAAGACTGATTGGTTCGCGTTCTTGGATTCTTGTTTCTTTCTACAGCCATCGACCCTTCTGAATTTCTTGTAAGTCTACGGATCAAAGAAATTAGGGCGGCGCAAGGCAAGATGATCGATACCTTCTCCTGCATGGAGAGGAGGGGCTGGCCGGCGGCATCGAGGAGGACGCGGCGGTGTCGGATGCTGAAGAGGGCGCCCTTGACCCGCAGCACGACGGCGCCGTTGCCGTCGGTGACGGTGAAGTCGCCGTCGGAGAGGCTGATGGCCTTCTTGGTCACCGTCAGCGGCACCACGTACGGTGCGCAGAACTGCGGCCCCACCACCGGCAGCGGCGCCGGGGGTGCTCCGCTGGGCGCCGCCATTGAGAGGGATCGATCGAGATCGCCGCTAGCTCTTGGCGTGTTTGGACTTTGGAGTTTGGGATGGTGGTGTGTGCTTGTTCGGTTGATTCGGTGCGCGCGTTCTTGGCGTGTTGTTCCGAATGGGAGTGGGAGGAGCAGAGGAAGGTGACGGCGAAACAATTTTTATGTATAGTGTAAATGGGATATGCCAATGGACGGGTGACTGCTTGACGTGGCGGGGTGGATGAAGGTGCAATAGGTACGGCTATATCCCCTTTTTTTTTCTAAAATACCTAGTATATACACCTCTAATACACAAGTCACAAGGTATACATTAACTAATATGCATTCCTTCCTCAATTTGTCTTGGCAACCTACCGCCCACGAACCCAATGTCGGATTCGGATCTCACGATTCAGAATCATCTGTGAATAGTACTGTGCTATTCTCTGCATCAGTAGATAGCGGTCACAGATATATTACTGAATCATTACATACATAACGTAGACCAAACCAAACTTTAATATTACAAACATCAAAATCACATAGACCGCGTCGGGTCAGGTTTTACAATGAGGCTGATCAGACTAAATGTTTACAATACATAAACTGCGGTAGTGAAAGCAAAAGGGGTAGGGCTCATCTTGCCACAGGCAAGTGACTACGGAAATCAATGTACGACCGATATTATCCAGAGACTTGGGTAATATTGGTAGTACACGAGTACCGATAGAGTTAGCTAAACTAAAACGAGACTTAGACTGCTAAAAACTATACTACTCTTTATCAGCTTCTTGATCTTCAACATCTGGATCCTCATATTATGCATAATATCCAGGATCCACGGCTTCTGAAGGTTTGAGGGAAAGAGCGAGGATGAGCACAACAACCGTGCTCGCGAGCCAATACACAATGCAATATTTATACATGCAAAGCTTTATCAAGCATGGCTCGGGTTCTTTTATTTGCTAAAGCAACATTTTCAATTATTGTAAATAGAAATTCTTATCACTTAGCATTTTGACCAAATCACATTTTTATTAAAGAGATTAATTTGTGCAATATTTATAACAGCAGCTGTTACCTCCATCTATGCTCATTTTTTATTGGGATTACATCCACCTATTAACCACACTATGGTACTTCCTCCTAGAAAAAAAATCCTAATTCAGGGTTACATCAACCCGACAAGTTTTCATCCCACCCACAGAGTTTTTATAAATAGAACTAACTTGAGTAAGTTCACATACCTGCCCTTGATCATGGGCACGGTTGTTAGAACAATTTATACTCTGCAGAGACTGTACACTTTACCCATAAGAGATAATCATCTTGACATATACACATGTTTCCTTAGACATGTGAGTCAAGGGGAGATTACCATAAGGCCTTTACAAAGCATCCCTTAGTATTAGTTACACCCGCTAAGGTTTCACCTGAGAAGGGTTACGCTCCCACACCTGCGTTAACCCTTACCCAGACCCCCTCTTGCGCCTTCATGACTTATGCTCACACAAATCCGTAAGTCGTGCACCCCTACCTGTAACCACGAAGGTTCACGGCATACCAGGTCATCTACCTGGTGCAACCCGTACTGATGGATACCAATTATTTAGCCAGGTCTACACCATTATAGATTTGTGGTTGCACTGTTTTACATTAGGAGGTCATCACAAGAATAAGTCTTTAGGGACCATCTGAGCGGTTCATACCACATACCACCATTTCACATACCAACATGTCTTGGGCTACATCAGCACCCACTACCATCATACCATCCGCCCAGATGTGGTAACGACAATTATTAGGGTTTTGAGATAAACACAAAATATATTACTCAACCATTCTAGTCATTCACCCGCAATGACTACCCAAAACAATTCGTGATTTTAAGGATGATGATTGGGTATTTAATACCTCAGTACTTAAGCAAGGCTAGCATGTTGCTTAAGTATGACCTACAACTAGTATAGTTACCATATAATTACTAGGGTGACAAGGATTAGGTATTTCAATTGTCAAGGATGGCATAATATTGTGTAATTATCAAGTTGGTATGTAGCTACCTTAAGATCATTTGACATATATTTTCATAAGGGAATTAAAGCATGCAAGTTGATATTTTAAAAGGATATAATTTACATAAAATGTAGGTTCAATATTGTCAAAGTATTGACTCGCCTGGGTCTAGGGAAAGAGCATCTTGATCGTCTTGGGCTTGATCGTACTGAGGTCCTTCCACGTTCTCGAACTCTACTCGATCAATAGCGCCGAAAAAAGAAACAATGGATGAACAAAACAGATAAATATAAGAGAAATATCAAATGAACTCCAAAATAAATAAAACCACTTCCATTAGCAAGATCTTGAATTTAGAAATTTTTAGAAACAAACCTCACTCGAATCAGACTTAAAACGAGGGAGATCAGGACGTCCGAAGCTTTGATTTTGAAATAAAAACTAGAAAATAAAAAAAGGAGAGTGAAAATCTTTCGCTGACATGAGGGGCCCACTGAACAGTGCCATGGTCCATGTGTACAGTGCATGGACCGGAGGTCAACATGCACATGTGGTCCACGAGTTCATGAGGCCTGCTTAGGTTAAAACAAGAGTTAAGCATGGCATTAAATCACCAGGTACACATGTCATTTGGACAGAGTGACGATTAAACCATGATTTAATTACTGCTAACCATAATGACCAAGATCATGGTAATTAAAGATGGTGAACAGTGCTTGTCAAAAATGGACAGCATAGAGAGGCCACGGGTGTAGGGGAGCTGTACACTGTGCATTTAAGCTCGAGACCCACTTGTCATAGAGCCAACAGCGAGAAGACAATGATTAGCTCGAATAAACCAAGTACTGGGTCCACACGTCATTGAAACGATAAGCGGATAGGGCAGCCATTTAAAACAGCTAATGCTTGATTAGTGATTAAAGCCTCCGACAGTGATTCTGGTGTTTTAATTGCAGGTCCATATGTCATGGAATCATCAGACAACCATTAAATCGGCGGTCCTTAGCTTCTAAATCCTAAATACAAATATTTGGTTGATTAAATGTCGACACAAAGAACATTGAATCTGCGCTAGCTTCATTAGATGACTACCGGGCCCACACGTCATCAGGTTAGCAACAAATAACCTATGTGCTATTTATAGCCAACCCCTAAGGTCAATTTTT
This sequence comes from Ampelocalamus luodianensis, assembly GCA_036346255.1. Classification (NCBI taxonomy): domain Eukaryota; kingdom Viridiplantae; phylum Streptophyta; class Magnoliopsida; order Poales; family Poaceae; genus Ampelocalamus; species Ampelocalamus luodianensis. The sequence continues at coordinate 28,832 of JAYEVH010000419.1, forward strand.
TGGGGAAAATATACACCGGCAACGCCAGGAATGGGTCGCCCAAGGGGTGGCGGCCATGAGGGCACCGGTGGTGGGGCCAACGGCGCGAAGCAAGGAGGCGGTGGCAGCAGGTGCCATGGCGCATGCGATGCCGGCGCCGGGGTGGCTCGGGTATAGGAGGGGGCACGCACGAGCCGCGCTCGGGGATGGGGAGGTGAGGGAGCTCAGGGGGCTGCCGTGGTGGTGGGGCAGCGGTGGCCGGGGACAGAGGAGGAAGAGTGGCGACGGTGGAGTTCCACGGCAGCGGGGAAGGAGAGGGGAGGTGGGGGAAGCCTTCCACTGCTCTTGGGACGCATGGTGACTGGGGCGCAGCAACCACGGCGGCCGGCGCTAGTTGGCGGCGTGGAGCAGTGCGAGCGGCGGCGCTGGGCGCGGAGCGCGGCGACGACGTGGCAGGGAGGATAGGAGGGGAGTAAGGCCTGAGTGAAAAGCTCACCAGAGGGGGGCTTGACGGCGAGGCACCGACAAAGATGGTGATGAACCATGTGGAGGTGACCACATGTATTTGATGAGTAATTGACATTGGTTTAGGTAAGTCGAGTTTGGTTTGGGTGGTTCGGAGTCGAGTCATTGTGTGGCGCAATTGGGCTTGGTCGGACTTTGGTCAAACTTGGTCGTATGAGATTAGGTTGCATACTCTGATATTTCGACAGGTTTGGACTTCGTCATGGTAAGTATGATGGTATTTACGCTTTCATGTATCGAGCGGTGCTATTTGATGTGTTTCTTGTCTGTGTGACTGCAGGACATCGGGTGGAGTCGTGGCGAGACACGATGGACCGGACTAGGTGCAGGTGGCGCTGAGGTCAGAACGATCGGGATGTGTCGAAGACGACGTGGACTCGAGGTGGTTGCGAGGCGTGCGAGACAAGGAGCACGGAAGCTTCCCGGAAGGTGCAGGAGGGGCGAAACGGGAATTTCGCAAGGCTGCACAAGCGGGAGCGGGCTCTATTGGACTTAGCGGGCGTAATGGGGTGGAGACCCGTTTGCCAAGGCTATATAAAGGATTGAGGGGCTGCATGCCCACTAGAGCACTTGAGAGAGGTTTAGGGTTTTTGTGAGTCAAAAGAGGCTTTGGAGGTGGTTTTACTTTTGGGTCTTTAGTTGGTGAGAGTGGGCAGAAGGTAGCAGCGTGTGTTCCCTGGTTGTCTCCTGCTCAAGCATGTATGGTTGAGGGATTGAGAGAGGGAGATGGAGAGGATTGAGTGGAGAGTCTTGTAATCATTCCTCTATATGTAATTGTGGTATCGGGACTACTCTTTTGTTTTGAAATGAAGATCTGAAGTCATTTTCCGTTCATTCCTGTCTCTATTCTTCGATTGTCTCAATGTTGGATTTTTGACTTTTTGATTTTCGAGTTCTTGCTTGCTGGGATTGGCCAAAATGGGTTGCTCCATGATGGGTGAGTACTTCAAGATCATTTGATCAAGGATCCCAACCCCATTTAATCTCAGATTTGGATTTTTGGCTTGCTCTGTTCATTTGTTTAGTTCTAGGGTTTAGGTGGAAATCTCGTTTCCCTCTTTGAGATGGCTTGAAATTTGGCTTGTAGAGTCCAAGGGCTATTGCTAACATATCTGCAAAGTCTCATTGCCAAGGGATCAAAAGGTATGTCAATTTTAGTTTTGGTTTTTCAAATTGTCGACGAACTCCGGGATAATCGGTAGTACCTTTCATTTGCTCGCTGTAGTACCTCAAAGGCGGTAGTACCTCTCAATACACTGCGGTAGTACCGATTATAGGTAGTACCTCTCATTTGCTGCAGTAGTACCTCGGTCATGTAGTACCTCTCAAGACATCGCGGTAGTACCTATAATAGGTAGTACCACTTGGTTACACGTGGTAGTATCAATTGCCCCGATTTCTTCAAAGACTTTCTGTTTTTGTTTGTCGAGATTGGGGTTAGGAGTAGATTCAATACAAGTCTTCCTTTGTGCTTAATTATTGATCTTCATAGCTCTCATAGCTATTGAAGTGAAATTTGTGTTGAATCCTTTTTAAACGAAAAACGGATCGAGCTCCTATTCACCCCCTCTAGTCGCCTATTCGGTCCTACAGATGGGTGCCTCGGCTCCTGGTATTGCTTGGTGAGGAAGAAAACAAATGGTAGGGAGGGGGGAGAAGAAGGGAGCACCCGGGCTTCTTATAGCCTTAGGGGAGGAAGAACCAGGGGAGAGCTAGCTGGGGGAGGTGGGAGCTACATCGTGCAGGCGAGCGGCGAGGGCACCATGCGACACGCTCTAGAGGACTGGTGTGCGGGCATGTGTAAATGGAACTCTAAAAACTGACTTACTGAAGGTATTGTTCCTTGACTGAAAAATAGATAGCCCAGCTCAGGATCGATCCCAAAATCCAATCCCCATCGCGTCATATGTTTGCCCTAGCCGTCTTGCGTCTCACACCCAACCCCATCGCTTAGTTACATTCATTGAACTTGAGTTTTTTCTACAAGTTAGTGACGATGTTGTAATCAATCGCTTTCAAATCACGAAGGAACGTCGTATTATGTTGTAAATTAAAAAAAATATTTCGTGATGTCAGTTGTAGTGCAAACAAGTAATTTGTTTCATTTGAACTTCTGTACTATATCATTTGAACTTTTGTGTTATAATAGATGTCTCACTTAAGTTTGTGCCCCCATTATCAAAATCCTAGCTCCGCTGTTGCAGCCCACCCTGCTTCTATGTCTCTCACGCTCTATACCTTTTGCCACTACCCACAATGCCTTCTTCATCCACCATGTTTCCACCACCACCTCACGCGAGTGGTGGTGCCTTTGTTGATTTGCCACACCACCTCCTCTGCCACACTCATAGTGGCCACCAACACCAAAACCTGAACAACCTCGTTGTTACACACTATATGAAGGTGCCTGAAATATTTCTGCCTTCATGGTATTAGACTTATTTCGTTCCTAACCTGCCCACCTCCCTCCTTGTGCCATGGTCGATGCCACCAAAGAGGAGCAGGCCGCCAAGGCCGCCCTCTGGGCGCAGGCCGTCACCATCGCCAGTATCAAGACCCTCATTCCCATCACCCTTGACCTTCAGACTGACAACTACTCACAATGGCACGGCTTGTTCAAAGTCACACTCTACAAGTATGCCCTTGACGACCACATCAAAGAGTCGACCTTGTCTGCGCTCGACGCCCAGTGGAGCCACCTCGATGCTCTCGTCCGCTCCTGGCTCTATGGCACCATCTCCACTGACCTCCTCGTCATGGTCATGGATCCTGATGCTTCGGCCTACACCATCTGGTCGAACATCGTCGGCCTATATGGCGACAACACCGAGACTCTCTCCATCTATCTAGAGTAGGAGTTTCGGAGTCTTGCTCAAGGTGCTCTCTCCGTCACCAACTATCGCCGCAGCAAAGTCTCTTGCCGATGACCTTGGTGTGTAGACAACAAGATCACGACAAGACGCTTGTTCTCAACACCCTACGGGGTTTGAGCCCGCGCTTCAGCTACATGTGCACCTTGCTCTCCATGGAGAGACCGTTTCCGATGTTCCTCAAAGTGCGCTCAGCACTCCTGCTCGAGGAGCTCACGTCTGGGTCCGAGTCCCCCCACATGGCTTTCATCACCGACAACAATACCGGCAGCGCCCACTCCAAAGGCACCTCCTATTCCACTGGCTGTACTTATTCTCACGATGGCAAGACCTACGGGACCTCCTCTACTCGCAGCAACAACGGCGATAACTTCTACAACAACTAGCGTCGTAATCATGGCAGCGGCAAGGGCGCTGACCATGATGGTGGTAAGGGCTCTGCTCCATGGCCCTCATTTCATAATCCGTGGTCCAGCTCCATTTGCATGTGGCCCGGGCCAGGATCATCGATTCCTGGCACTGACCTCCTTGGTCCGCGCCTGCTGTCCCTCCCAACCAAATGTTCACCATCGTGCTACCACCTCAGCCGCCACCCTAGCCGGGCTCCTACGCTCCGTGGCATCAGTCGCCATGGCAGTCGTCCACGCCTTCCTCCTCCACGCCGACGTCATGGGATCAACAGTCCCTCATCAACAACTTCAACACCATGACGTTAGCACCCCCATCTAGTGGTGATTGGTACATGGACTCGTGTGCTTTACACATGACCTCGAGCCCGTAACCTTTCCTCGCCGCTCTTCCTCCCACCTCCCAAAGGCGCCACCGAGGCAATGGCTCACTTCTTACTATCACTCACACCGGTCGTACCTCCCTTCGCTCCTCCCGTTCCTTTGATTTAAACAACATTCTTGTCACCCACATATAATCAAGAACCTTATTTCCGCTCGCACTTTACTATTGATAATCATGTTTCACAAATTTGATCCCTTTCGTTTTTCTATAAAGGATCTTCGAACCAGGAACGAGATCGCCAGGTGCAATAGTGAGGGCAACCTCTACCCTTTCCCACTGCCGGCGTGCCCCTCCTGTGCCCTTGCCACCACCACCACTCCCTCCCTGGCACTTTGGCATCACCGACTCACCATCTTCATCATCAAGCTCTTGAACATTTAGTTCGCTCTTTCTCTCTCCCATGTAATAATGTACCCGAGTCTCTCTGTCATGCCGGTCAACTTGGCCGGCATGTTAGACTCCCTTTTCCTTCCTCTAGTTCTCGAGCGAATAAATCTTTTGATCTCATTCATTGTGACTTATGGACATCACCCATCACTAGCGTCTCCGGTTGCAAATACTATCTTGTCGTACTTGATGACCACACTCACTACCTCTGGATGTTCCCTCTACATCTAAACTTCGATGTGTTCTCCACTTTCTCTCACTTTGTTGTTCACGTTGCTACTCAATTTTGGCATTGCTCTCAAGGCGGCATCCAGTGTGACAATAGCCACGAGTTTGATAACACCATAACTCGTCTTTTCTTTCTCGAACGCGACATCACTCTTCGCATGTCCTGTCCTCACACCTCTCAGGAAAATGGCAAGGCTGGACGTGTGATCCACTTCACTAATGACATCATGCGCACCCTCCTCTTCCAAGCGAGCATGCCTCTTGTTTATTGGGCGGAGGCTCTTCATGCCGCTACCTATCTCTTTAATCGCTGCCCCACTAAAACACTCCACAAAACTCCCCATTTCATGCTTCACGGTACTCCTCCCTCATATGAGCATCTTTGTGTTTTTGGTTGTAGGTGTTATCCCAATATCTCTGCCACCACTCCGCATAAACTCGCCCCTCGCTCCACCTTATAGTTATATGTCTTTCTCGGATATCCGTCTAATCACAAAGGATATCGTTGTCTCGATCTCCAGACCGATCGTATCATCTTATCCCATCATGTCGTTTTTTATGAGGATTCTTTCTTTTGCCTCCTCCCCGGCGCCTCCAATGTCCGATGATTTTGCCTTCCTGGACATCATCATCTCCACTCCACCTCCACCATGCAAGGCATGCATGTCTTCAGAAAGTAAGATGAACGGTCTTAAGAACACCGGAGGTCCAGAAATGCTGAATGTCTACCAAGAACGAAAATCAGGGATTGGGATCATCTCATGTTGTAACCAGCAACTGAGACTGATCGCTACAGGACAGCCGGACGGACATGCATGCCTTGCATGCACTGGTCAGGCTAACAGTATCGTTGGGAGCTATGGTTGGGGGCAATACGAAGGCGCCGGCCACCGCTCTCTCGTTGTCGCACAGATCTCTCCGGTGGATAAGTAATGGAGTTAGTGGAGTTTCGTGCAGCTCTAGCGGGTGTGATAGGAGGCCGTCGTGGTCTGCCTTCTGTATGATTTCCTGTAGCACGTCTGCAACCAAAATGAATAAATATGGCATCGGAGCACCAGTGGAGCCGTTGATAAGTATCTGTGCTCTGCCGGTTGAAAGCATGGTGTGTATCCAGTCTATCCATCTTTGATCAAATCCTCGATGCTATAGTACTGATAACGGGCAGTCCCTGTTTATGGTGTCAAAAGCATTATGGAAGTCCGGTTTGAGCTCAATCATCGGTTTCTTCTTTTTCAGGGCACATTGACTAATTCGCTGTTATTGATCTTTTCTAATAAAGACTGACTGCATATTGTCGATCCGTTCTGAAATTTGTGTCTGTAACCTATTTGCCAGGACCTTGCTCATGAGCTTTTGGTATTTGGGAGGATCGTCCTCAGTCACTGTACTGTTATTTAGCATATGTTTGTCAACAGAGTACAGTTAGCACAAGCAGCACCCAAATTTTCTCTAAGAAACTTGATTGAGTTTAGAAGGTAACCAAATACTGGTTGAGAGCGGGAGTTCAACAAACAGAGATTGGTTTGTTATGAACTGAACATCTATGAAATTTCTCCATATTCATTGGTAAGAGGGTACCACAGTATACAAGTTCTTGATTTGTGCTCAGATCAATCTGACATATAGTCCAAGAAAATATCGTAAGAACAATGATTTATCATTCCTCCAGACATACAGTAGTGCTCTGTCAAAAGAAGCTCCACTTGCTAAAAGTGTGCCTGCTTTTTAAAGTTCTAGGCAGACAAGCAGTATTGGAAACTTTACTGTTCGCTTTCAGTCTTTTTGGTTAGGAATATGATGCTTTTCGTCTTCTTGATGGACACATCACACATGAAACAGGTAGGCTTGTGGACAATGCTTGTTGTGAGAAACTTTATAAGGATCTTCAGCCCCAACATCCCAAACTTTTCAATATTCGTTTTATTCCTTGTAGGCATATGATTCGAAAATGTCCTATGCATGCTACATGGAAGCTCATTACATGATCTAGTAAAGGGCAACTCAGATAAAATTGTTGATATATCTCCAGGAATATAAAATTGTCACCACATTCTTGTTACGAACTCAACGCAGATTGTGATTGTTTGCGACTACCTTTTGGTCAGTAATATTTCAATTATTCAACAAACTACTACCCTAACCAAATCTCAAACAAACAAGTATTCGCTGCAGTAAGCAATTGTAGAATACCGATCAAACGAAATGTAAATAGACTTTATTGTACAACAGCTGCTAATCAGAATAGTGCAACACAGTTCATCTTGCCAGCATAATATGCATGCAACCCTCGATCGGATAACACTACTGACAACAGCAACTTGGGATAACATGACTGCCATGGAACTTAAAAGAAGCTATGTATTCTGATTAAATAAGACTAAAAGGAAGCCCGCGCCATTGGCGCGCAGGAACCCAGAGACAAATGTCATCATCAAGGAAGACCACATTATTGAGTTTGCAAAAGAGATGGTTAAATAAATGAGAACAATCAGGTAAAGAACTGTGAACATAACAACATGGCACGTTTTTCATCTATTTCTAGAATATTGTCAGAGTCTTTTTATAGGTTATGTATGGCCTAATTTGAAGGTAAAAAAAGTGTTTATGTTACTAGGGAGGTCCTGGAGAGGTCCTGAGGAGGTCCTAGGGAGGTTCCGAGGAGATCATCGGGAGGTCCTGAGGAGATCCTGGGGATGTTCTGGAGGAGGTCCTAGAGAGATCCTGAGGATGTCCTGGAGGAGGTCCTAAAGGAGGTCCTGAGGAAGTGGAATCCTAAGGAGGTCCTGGAGGAGGTTCTAGAGGGAGGTCCTGGGGAGGTTCCGAGGAGGTCCTAAAGGGAGGTTCTAGGGAGGTCTTGAGGAGGTCGTCCTGGGGAGGTCCTGGGTGGTCCAGATAGCTCCAGGGGGAGGTCGTGGGTGGTTCAGATAGGTTCACGTAGGTGTTCCTGGGGGAGGTCCTGGGTGTTCCAGATTGATCCATGTAGGTGCTCTTGTGGGAGGTCCTGGATGGTCTAGATCGCTCTTGGGGAAGGTCCTGGGTAGTCTAGATTGGTTCGCGTATGTTCTCCTAGAAGAGGTCCTGGATGGTCCAAATAGCTTCGGGGAGGTCATGGCTGGTCCAGATAGCTCCTAGGGAGGTCCTGAACGGTCTAGATCGCTCCTGGGGAGGTCCTGGATGGTCTAGATAGCTCTAGGGGTAGGTCTTGCGTGGTCCAAATTGATCCATGTTGGTGCTCCTGGGGGAAGTCCTGGATGGTCTAGATCGCTCCTGGGGAGGTCCTGGGTGGTCCAGATTGGTTCACGTAGGTGCTCCTAGGAGAGGTCCTGGATGGTCCAGATAGCTAGGTGCTCCTGGGGAGGTCCTGGGTGGTCTGGATTGGTCCACGTAGGTGTTCCTGTGGGAGGTCCTGGATGGTCCAGATAATTCCTGGAGGAGATCCTGGGTGGTCCAGATTGGTCCACATAGGTGTTCCTGGGGGAGGTCCATTGGCGCTTTTTTTTTCTTGTTTCTTGGATTGGGCGAGTAGTGGTGTTTGGTAAAGAGGGTAAATGTTTGATACTAATGAGAGTAAGTAACGGAAGTAATATTCTTAGAAGGGAACCCGCGCCAAGTGGATCAGAAATAGTCTAAATGGCGCTGCAATCTGAGTATAATAGATGCCACCTGTGCTAAGCGGTGCAACTATGGACGCTAATAGATTCAAAGAGTGTGGTGTATTGTTGGCGCTTGCTGTCTGGTGTTAATTTGATAATATTAGGCAACCTGGTAAAACCCAAGGGTACAAAAGCAGGCGACAAAACAATAAAACGCGGCGTAAGTAGTGAACACGTATAAACACTGGAGTATATATATAATAAAAGGATTGGTTGTATGTAGTAGATAGAGCCTATGCTCTATACATGCGGGGACTTCTTGCTTCTCTTTATTTCTTCATCAAGCGATTAGCCTTTACAATGACTAGTACCCCCTATTTATAGGCTACGATCCTGCTAGGGTTTGGGATGAGGAGCCCACCTTGGACCAGGACTCCCGGTCCTAGGCCTAGTTTCTTAACACTCCCCCTTGGGCACTCATCCTTCATGTCCATGCCTCGTCAAAACTCTATAAAAACCTAGTGAGAAAAATTTGGAAAAAGAGTACATGAAACATGTTCTGCTGTGCTGCACGAATTGCCTCATTAAAAACCTTAGCCGAGAAACTTCAAGAAAAACTCGTCAAGGGAAAAAGAGTACAATCCACCTAATTTCGTTTAATCTCCAGGATTTATTCTTTGAGTACTCAATCTTCATGATCAAGCTTTAATAATGAGTTTGTGAAGGTTCTCCCCCTGAATTCTGCATTTCTCTAAGTCTCATCATTCCAATTCCTCGTATGCATCTTTCAAAGTTAGACGCTGGAAGTGACTTAGTGAATAAATCTGCAAGATTTTCATATGACTTAGTATGCAATACTTTAATTTCGTCCATCTTTTGCAATTCATGAGCATATAAGAACTTGGGGTTGATATGCTTTGTGAGGGGACTCTTCACATAACCCATCTGCACTTGTACAACACATGCTGCATTATCTTCATAGATAATAATAGGGGTTTGTGCAGTATTCAATTCACATGACTGCTAAATGTGGTGAATCATCCGCCGAAGCCAAGCACATTCCCATGAGGCCTCGTATAATGCTATTATTTCCGGGTGGTTCGTCGAAGCCTATACAAGACTCTGCTTAGATGATTTCTATGGAATTACAGTTCCACCATATAGGAATTCATAGCCTGTTTGTAATTTGGTTGTATACGGGTCCTACAGGTACCTGTCATCTGCATTGCCATTCATAGTAAGGTCTTGGTTCAATTCTTTGCTTCCTTGGAGGTATCGGAAGATGTCTTTTATTTCCTACCAATGCCTTTAATAGGTTCTGTACTATACCTTGCTAGTAGGTTTACAGCAAATGCAATATCTGTTCTAGTACAATTTGCTAAATACAAGACTGCTTCTAATGCACTTAAGTATGGGAATTCCGGTCCCAGGACTTCCTCCCCCTCTTCTCTAAGTCTGTACAGATCCTTGTCTTGCTGCAAAGATTTTCCGAACATTGGCACTTTCGAAGGGTATACCTTTTCAAAGTCGAACTTTTCTAACACTTTCTGAGTGTAGGTTGACTGGAGCACTAATATCCCTTCAGGGGCATACTCAAGCTGTAAGCCTAGGCAATATTTAGTTTTACCCAAAATCTTTCATTTCGAACTCCGACTCTAGGTAAGAGCTTGCTTTCTTAATACACTTCAGGGTTCCGATGATATTCAGATCATTTTCATACTCTGAGATTATACAAAATCCATTCTGGGATCGTCGTATAAATACACAAAGATTATTCTCATTGTTCGTGTAGCCTTTCTTGCATAGAAAGTCGCTAGCGATTATACCACATTCATCGATTGCTTAAGTTCAGATAGTGACTTTCTCGAGTTTCACATGTATATATTTCTATTTGCTTTGTTTTGGTTTGGGACAGGGATACATTCATGTATCTTCATATAAATTTCGAATCCAATATTTCATAAAGGTATGCTGGTACCCCATCCATCAATTTCACTTCTAACTTCAAGTTCACTGCCATTGAGATAAATATCTAAAGGGAGTTCCGCCCATGACCGGGGAATAGGTTTCTTCATAATCATCTCGTGGACGTTCAGTGAAACCTTGTGCAACGAGCCTTGCTTCTTTTATTTCTCTTTCGAACAAAATACCTACTCATGCCCTACAGGGGTGCACAAGGGAGGTGTGCGACCATGTGCCCAAACGCCTTTCTTTTATTCAGAGAGAATAATTCGCTTTATATTGCCTTCTTCCAATTTGATCTTTTCTTTCATTCGTGACGATGGTGCTTTGGATCAAGATTGATGATTGTGGCAAGTTTCTTTGCAAAGTAAATGTCGACATTGGTTGTTGTCATATTCAAAGATTCTCCCGAAGTCATAAAGTTTATAGCTATTTCTTCAAGGGGCAATTCTTCTAATGCTTCTACTTGCTCACCGCTGCTTCCAATTGCGGGGCAAGTCCCTTTAGTTTTTCAGCTCCGATGTGTGCGCACAAATCCATGCTGATGTCTCCCTTCCTAGGGATGTTCAATTCTGTTATGCCTTTTCTAAAGGTTCTATACCGATGTCAGGTCTCAACTGGCTCCCCTTCTAGTTCTGGGGCACTTCGGTGATTGGTTGTGTCAAGTCCCTCTCATCCTTTTTCACCAGGAGTCCCCGGTTACATTGGATTCGAGGGGCCGGAGTTCTCATCCTTTTCTGAGGCCTCTGGACGGGATTAGAGATACTTCATCGGTATTTCAACCCTCTCCGGTGCATTGTGTACAGGCAAATGCTACTTGGTCACACTCTTCAAATCACTAAAGTGGTCTAGCAGTTGATTCGCTAATATTTGCAAATCAATTATCGTATGAACTTCAATTGTCTTCTGGACTTCAATTATCTTCTGGACTTCTTTTGTCTTCTAGACTTCTTTATTTGGTTTACTAGTGCATGGGTCATATGCATAGATTTTAATTATCTTCTAGACTTCAATTGTCTTCGGGACTTCTCTTGTCTTCTAGACTTCAATTGTCTTCTGGACTTCCTGTGGCTTGCCACGTTATTTCCCGACATTTTCATCAAGAGTTGATTTCCTCCCCCTAATGACGGGAAATTTATCTCATCTAATATACTATCAACGAATCATGCATTATGCAAATCTCCAGTCATAGGGTCCAAATACCTGATTATGGATGCTGTCTCATAACCAACGTATATCCTAGACTTTCGGAGAAGGCCCATTGCAGTTCGCTGTGGTGGTGGTATAGGTACATAAACCTTGCAACAAAACCTGCGAAAATGAGAAGTTTTCGGTGCTGACCCTTGCGCTAGTTGCATAGGTGGATGGATGTTATAAGTCGATGGTCTTAAAATTGATGAGAGCTGCTGCGAGCAGGACTGCGAGTCCCCAACATGTAGTTGGTAAATTACAATTCTTCAAAGATGTCCTAGTCCATTCTGGGTGTGGATATGCGATACGGAATGCTCAACTTTTAATTCCCATTTTCATGCAATAATCATCAAATGCTTTTGAAGTAAATTCCCCGGCGTTGTCCATTTAGGTGGATTTCACATGATGATCAGGGAAAATATTTTCAAATTAATTATCTACGAGATTTAGCTATGCAAAAGCGTGATTTCTCGGAGACAACAAACATATGTGCGACCATTCCGAGGAAGCATCGATGAACATCATAAAATACTTAAATGGCCCTTACAGGGGCTGTATAGGACCGCAAAAAGTCTCCCTGGATACGGTCCAGGAATGTAGGGACTTCATCCTTCGCTTTCAAAGCAAAAGGTCTAGTAATTAATTTCCTAGTGGTACATTCAGGGCACACAAAATCTTCCTGATTTGGAAAATAATTTACATTCATATTATGTCCCTATGAATTGTTAATTATATTTCACATCATCCTAAGATCTAGGTGGCATAATCTATCATACGAGAGATAGAAAAGTTCAGAACTTCTAAATTCGAAGGGTAGTATAGGCTGCAGGTGCCTTAATATTAGTGTAGTACTATAGCCCAGTTTAATATGAAGGAAGTCGTTCTAATACCCTTTTCTACTTTCTTCACGCTATACAATGAGCAAGTATTCTTTACCATACTCTTCTTCAGTCTCTACGTGGAAACCGTTAGCGCGAATATCCTTGAGAGTTCTAGTCAATTCTGGGTACAACAGATCTTATTTAATGACCAATGTTGTGCCCATTAGGAGTATAATTGTGACCCTTCCTAAGCCTATTATATAAGTATCGCTGCCTGCGATTGTCGTAAGACTACCAGCATTCTTGTTGATCGATTGGAAAAAAATTCATTTCTCTCAGGATGGTATTTATTGTGCCGCTACCTGCTAAGCACACTTCCTCCATAGGGTGCCACACGTGTTCTAATATAATATACTTTATTAATATGTAGCAGAAAGCAAGCAAGACATAAATAAAATACTTCAGATATCATAACATAACTTGCTATTATAAAGACGGAAAATAAGCCTTGCATGACTCATAATAAGAATTTAATGCTTTGCCCTCCTAGAGCTTGCAACCATTATTCAATAATTCAAAATTCTGCTTCAATTACAAACTGCAGGTTACTATAAAAGATCCAAGTGCAATGCGTGCACTAGATCGAATCGGCGAAGTATTCAGGAACTTCTACCTCAATCTGCTCCATGGCGATCTTCTTCTCTTGGGCAACTATGGCTGCGGCCGCTGCGATGTCAAAGGAGGGGTGATGGGGGCTGCTATTGGGCTGTCCACATTCATAAGTGCAACTAATGGATGTGGATCCTCTGTGCCTACAATGGTGAGGTGTGCCTCATGCTATCATTTGCCCTTCTTCTTAGACTGGAAAGCATCAATAATATACGACCCATGACCTTACCCTTCTTGCCCCTCTCCTTCGTGAGATGATTCATCACCTTGTAGCTACTAGCATTGGCTTCATGGCCAATATTGCTATTAGGTGGCTGTGAGATGTAGTTTTTCCTTGGAACATTATCTTAAGCTTCCGCAACTTGCATGATGTCAATTAATTCGGCATACTCTATGTAGCTATCTTGATGATAGTTACGTGCGGATTGTACCGCATTCGAGTGAAAGGTAGATAGAGTCTTCTCAATCTTCTACTCATCCGTGATTACATTACCACAGAATTGAAGACTGGTACAAATTCTGACCATGCTGGGTTGTTTTCTTCGAACTCCTAGTTCGTGATGCTAGTCATTTTCATATTCATGCAAAGAGTTTATAAGATTACTGCTGGTAATTTACATAAAATAGTTGCAAAATTCTCATGATACTCTCTGAACTCCCGGTTCTTGATCCCGTATTTTTCTATGCATTTTTCATGATTTACTGCTATTTCCAGTGATTGAAAACAATATAAACAATCACAGATAATCAAAAACAGTAAATACAGTAAATAAATTGCATAGAAATAACAATAATAAAGTTAAACATGCTTCAAAAGTTCAAAAATATACCGAAAACACTGGCCGGTTCATTAAGGCCCAACCGTAGCCACTAAACCAGGTGCTAGGGTTTCCCCTAGCACCGTGCACTTCGTGACGGCGGCGCCCATTGCACGCAGGAGCCTTTGGATCCGCGTGCGGGCGGAGGCGAGCGGCGGCGACTAGCGCGGGAGAGCCGCTTGCGGGCAGCGACGGCCGATGCGGGAGAGCCGCTTGCAGACGGCAACGGCTGATGCGGTGGGAGGCCGACGGCCATGCGGGGAGGTGGTTGAGTGGCGGGGTCGGACGGAGAGGGCACGCGGCGCGAGGAGGCGGCTGTGCGATGGCGCGAGAAGACGGCCGCCGTGCGGGGCTGTGCCGGCGATGGCCGTGCGGGCGGCTCCACCTTGCTCCTACTTCCTTCCTCCTTTTTTTCAGGTGGTATGGCCGACGGCTGCATACCGACGGATGCACGCGTGGGATGCTTGTGTAGCTTCGAGCGGCCGGAGCTCGGCGCGGAGGTGCGGAGCGACGCAACCTACGAGGCTAGCGGTTTACGTGGTGTGCGGCGGCCTACGAGACCAGCAGCTCATGCGCGCACGAGCTATGGGCCATGGTGCGGAACACGATGCGGTAGCATACCTGCGAGGTGGCCATGCGGGGGCCATCGGCGTGACGTGTTGGTCCGATGGCGGCTCGCCCATGCAGGGGCGACGCCCCCTTTTTTTCTTAGCTTCCTTCGTTGCCGTGGCCGTACAACAGCTCTAGGCGGAGGCACCGCCATGAGCCGCTGGCGCGGGGAAACCCATGCGTGGGAGCGCGCGCTCGGGCGTTGGTGGCGCGCGTTGGCGACGGCTTTAGACTGCATTTTTATCATGCAATCATCGCTCACACACCCGATCACCGTTCATCAGCGTGGTTATCGCTCATCACTCTGCTGCTCATCGAGAGCGCTACTATTCATCAGCGCGTTATCGCCATTCCATTACCGATCGGCTTTGTGCCGGCGACTTCAAGTCACCGCGGTAGGTTAGAACGGATTTGCAACTTTCAATCTACAGACAATCGACATCCACTCTTTCATGCAATCTACCGATCAACATTGTGCCGGCAACTTCAAGTCTACTCGCGGTAGATTAGGGCGAATTTGCACCGTAGAAAATCAATCTAGAAAGCAAATTTGCATAATTTAAAGCGATCTAGAAAGTACGATTCAATCTACGAGTGTCGTTCATCGACGATTACCTTTTCGATGCGACGAGAGTCGATCGTGCTGATAACGTGTTGAGGAACCATCGCTGGCGAGTCCAGTCCGAGCGATTACGTTGTAGACAAACTCAGAATCATAAGAACAATGCATGAATCACAAGAACAGAATAAGAGATTGAACACAGAGATGTAAGGGGACTTCTTGCTTCTCTTTATTTCTTCATCAAGCGATCAGCCTTTACAATGACTAGTACCCCTATTTATAGGCTACGACTCTGCTAGGGTTTGGGATGAGGAGTCCACCTTGGGCCAGGACTCCCGGTCCTGGGCTTGGTTTCTTAACAATGGGTAGCATAGCAACGAATGCAAATTACTTGCTGTTTTGAGCCAAGGAACTATCATACCTGAAATGTGCTTATTTTGGATAGAGCACCGACGTTACTCTTTGTCTGTTTTAGGCAGTGTAGACCTTTTCATGGCGGGTGGATCAATTGCAGGATGTCCGGCAACTCTTGCAGACCTGCAGGTTAGATATGGATGCATGATTATAATGAACGAACTCAAGGAAGCAACTGAACAAAAAATTCGTTATAGTTCGTTATGGATGCATGGTTATAATGAACGAAACTCAAGGAAGCAACTGAACAAAAAATTTGTTATAGTTCGGGAGATGAGCGATATAACGAACTAAACTTTTAAGTGGAAGAGGTTGCGTCGATTTCTCAGATATTATGTCACGTTCAATAGGCTGTGATTGTTGTGGTGTGTGGCCCTTGTGTGAAAACTGTTAGTGAAGTTTAAGGTGAAAGTGAGACAGTGATTAACTCGTATATATAGCATGGCATAGTAAGTTGAGAAATGTGTACAGAGCTAAAGCATGTATAAATGAGTGGAAAAGCTTTCTAAGGCTGTGGAGTAGACGGCTATTTAAACACGGAGGTAGGGTGGTTTATTTAGTCGTGTAATTGTAGGCTATGTGGGATCTTGTGCGTGTGTATAGCATGGCATCGTAAGCGGAGAACTGTGTACAAAGTTAAAGCCGGTATAAATGAGTGAAAAATAGATCTGTAAGGCGGTGGAGCAGGTGTTTATGTACACACTGAAGGTCAGCTGTTTTGTTTAGCTGTGTAATTGTAGGTGGCGTGGGACTCTGTGTGGTGTATTGAAACACATCTTGTAAACTATATGAAGTAAGAAAAAAGAAGTATGTATAGGTGTGTTGGTATATGCATGGATGGATTGAATAGCAGTTACAGAATCTAAGAGGTATTTATGATGTTTTTTTAGACAGCATATAGCTAGGAATTCTATCCGTATATAATAGTTTTGAGTTTTACCTCTGGATCGTTGGTGTGTTCTGCCGATGGCTGGTCAGCAAACAGGTTCTTACGAACGTGTTGTGATACAGGAAGAGTATTTCCACTGCAAGACAAAAAAAGTGGGCACAGTATATTCGAAAAAGCTAGGCATGTTAGCAAGTTTAGGTAATCAGCAATGTTATACGTGTTATTTTTAGGGGAAAAAAAAATACCTAACTGAAGTGCTTGACGTAGTAGCTTGTTTTGTCGTAGAGAAAGGTGTGTTCTACGAACGATTGTCATGAAGATGATTTGTTTTGAAATGTTAGACTTAGAATGGCTTAGTAAAATTGAATATTTAGTGAGGACCACATTAAATGGCAGCGGCATATAGGAGCTAAGATTAGAGCAATGATAGAGCAACAGTCAAATGTAACTAAGAAAGTTTGTAGAAGGCGGATCTAATAGAGCATAGTTAGTACATAAATGGTTACTGGGGCGCAAAAAATCTAAACACCTTTAATGGTGATGGCGGCATAAGAGATACTATTAAAGAGAGGCTATAAAGACCGACCTACGTGGTTACATTACAGATGTTTAACAACTGTAGTAAGGCATATGTATAAGTTGAGTACAAACAATAGTAGTATGATACAACGCACTACCGGACACAGCTGATTTGTCGAGTGCAAAAAGATTTGCCGAGTGCCAAATAGCGGGCACTCGGTAAAGAGATATTTTGCCGAGTGCGACACTCGGCAACGAACAACCCTCGGCAAATCCCTCTTTGCCGAGTGCCATGCACTCGGCAAAGTTAACACTCGGTACATTCAACCTGCCGAGTGCGGGCACTCGGCAAAGGGGCACTCCGCAAAGGCGCCTGAGGTAACGGTCCCGCGCGACGTCAAATTTTGCCAGCGCCGGCCGCTTGGCACTCGGCAAAATAAATCTTTGCCGCGTGTAAATGCGTGTGGCACTCGGCAAACACCCTTTGCAGAGTCGCGTGCCTCGCACTCGGCAAACATTTTTTTATTTTGGCCTCCAAATTTTTTGCAGCTCTCTAGCGATGCGGTACTCTATGTTAGGATTTGGTACATTTTGTGGCTTTTGTTATACTTAGTTAATTTATTTCATTTACTATAATTATTTGAGAAAATGCAAATTTGAGCAGCGATGCATCGAATAATGGAATTTAATGATTCAAAAATGATAGTCATGTTATTGAGTGTAGTGTGAGGTCGTATCGAGAACGGACCGAAATTTCGAACATCTTGTTTCTGAAACATGACCAGTGAACTTGGCGAAGTGTTTTAAATTCTATAAAAAGCAAACAAAGTCCGAAAATTATGAAACTTGTGGAGATGTTATGATATCATATGTGGAGGCTGTGATAAAAATTTGAGAAGGTTTCGTGCACGTTGTCACATACGATCCTTTCAAACCAGGACATCTCCAGCTGGGATATAAGTATCACATGTGGAGATGTTCTGGTTTGAAAGGATCGTACGTGACAACGTGCACAAAACCTTCTCAAATTTTTATCACAACCTTCACATATGATATCATAACATCTCCACAAGTTTCATAATTTCCGGACTTTGTTTGCTTTTATAGAATTTAAAAACACTACGCAAGTTCACTGCGCATGTTTCGTAAACAAGATGTTCGAAATTTCGGGTCCGCTCTCGGATAGGCTCACACTACACTCAATAACATGACTATCATTTTTTGAATCATTAAATTCCATTATTCGATGCACGTGCAAATAAATTTGCATTTTTCAAATAATTATAGTAAATGAAATAAATTAACTAAGTATAACAAAAGCCACAATATGTACCAAATCTAACATAGAGTACTAATCTGAGGAGAGCTGCAAAAAAATTTAGAAGCAAAAATAATAATAAAAAAATGTTTGCGAGTGCGAGTGGCAACACTGGCAAAGGGGGTCTTGCCGAGTGCCACACAGCACTAAACTTCGGCAAAGTTTGTAAAAAAAATTGGAGGCAAAAAAATAATAAAAAATCTCTTTGCCGAAGTGCGGATCACGGGCACTCGGCAAAGAAATTAAAAAAAATTGTTTGCCGAGTGCGGATCGTGGGCACTCGGCAAACCTTGACTGTTGTTATTCTTTGCCTGCACGCACACCCGCACGCACACACACGCCGCGCCGCCGCGCGCGCCGCGCCGCCGCCGCTGCCGCCGCCCGCCGCGCCGCGCCGCCGCGCGCCGCGCGCCGCCGCCCTCGCTGCCGCCGCCGCGCCGCGCCTGCCGCCCGCGCGCCGTCCCTGCCGCTGCGCCGCGCCGCCGCTCGCGGCAAGTCTCCGCTGCGCCGCGGCCGCCAGCGCCTGCTGCCGCGCGCCGCCGCCCGCGCGCCTGCCCGCGCGCCCGCCGCCGCCGCGTCCCCTATACCGCGCGCCGCCCCTATACCGCCGCTTACCATACGCCCGCCCGCCGCCGCCGGTGTCATTTCTGTTGATCCATCGATACCTTGTTTGTATGTTTGTGATTCTCCATCTCTCCTCTTGTGTTAATTGATTTCTTAGTTTGTTGCTATGAGTATTTTGAAGCACCATTTCCTTCATCGCCAACCAAATTAACATGAGTTATTTGCATCTTTCAGGAAGGTTAGTAGATCATGTATCGGTGTATATATATAGCCGACAGTAGTTAAATGATACGCTTGATTACCATCTTGTGTTGAGGACAAAGGATCGGTTTACGTAACCTATCTATTAGTAATCTATATATCGCTAGCTCCATAATAATCCAACTCATCTTATACTCAGTCAAGATTCACAATTAGTGTAATAATGATCAATTCAAGTTTCATCACGCAATGCTCTGATATTGTCGAACATTGTCTAGTATGGTTATCATGTAGCTTATTATAGGCTTAGGCACTCGTAAAATACAGGCGGATGAATACAAGTATACAACCAGGGCTGGTTTCTTATATTGGAAAGGATGAGTGATGCAAGTAGGTGTTATTTGGTATATATTGTTTGGTTGCATGGAGGAGTGATGCATGCATGTAGAAAATATAGGCGTGGAAAAACATTTTCAAAGCTCTATATCCCATTGCACTTTAGTGTCCTTATTCTACCTTAACAATCTTTAATCCATACTACAAATGCTTTATATGTGTTAATCACTCCTCTAATCACAGCTAACTCATACACTCATTTTGAGCATCCCACCCAATTAACCAAGCCCACCGAGCTACTTTTGAAACCCATACATAGAATTCTAAAAAAACATACATATATAGCCCTGCTCACTCATGTAGTCGAAACCAATCACCATCTCCATATATAAAGATGTTGCATGGCTAAGCTGTTAGAAGTTGTGACTCATGCGAGCAAACCCATCACAACCATATCATATATAGCGATTATCAATTGTATGTAGAATAATGTAGCCAATAACCATGTATTTTAGTTGGAGAAAGATCTTGGCGATTCATGCATAAATATGCTTGTATGCGCTTCAATGCCCCCATGTTTATCCGGTCTCGATCGCATGAAAAGAAGCATTTACGAATCTATCGATCGAGAATCTTTATTAGTTATGCTAGATTCTTCATGTCTCATGGGCGCGTTTGTGCGAACAATTAGGTGGACATTTACCAACTAATTAATATATGATAATCGATGGATAATTAATGCGATTACGGTGTAGTTGTGGTTGTGGTTGTATCGTGGTTGTCGGCCATCGTGTCGTTGTTTTTGCGAGTTTTGGAAACCTCACCCGTGCGGGGAGGTTACGCCGATTTTTTTAAATGACAGTATTTTGTTCCATTTTGCAGAGAAGAGCCCGTCGGGCCGAAGTCGGAGTTCCTGCGCCGTGCGGTCTCCTGCACGTCGCCGCCTCGCCATGCGCACCGACCCGCCACGGCCGCTTAGCGACTCCACCGCCACCTAGGTATAACCCCTCTTTTAGTATCATGGTCGTAGATCACGTAGATGCAATTGATGGTTACATTACTCATTGATACATATGTTAGAGGATGGATGACCGTCATTGGATGTACGGGCGGAGAAGTCGAGTGATTACACCACGAATGGATGAACAAGACCGATGCTTTCTTGAACCGTGCATTTGGCAAAATTTGCTAAAGGACATTGTCTAGTTTTGTGTCCTGCGGCAAATGTGGAAGCAGGAGAAGGGTAAACAAGGTGGACATGGGTAAACATCTTTTGAAGAATGGATTTCGCGGACTACACCCGGTGGGTCCACCATGGTGAAGCCCATCGTATGAGAGAGGAGGTGGTGAGACCACGCGTCGAGGCTTATGATCTTCGATGCCGGGGTAGGACATGTTAGATGACTTTCACCAGGGCGATTCGATGAGGGCGTGAGAAGGAGGAGATGGAGGCGGACCGCAGGCGTTCTACGACATGATGGACTCGACACGAAACCCCTTCACGATCGGTCAGCGGTGTCTCAAGTGGATGCCATTGGGCGCTTAATGGGGTTGAAGTTCGAGTTAAACTTGAGTCAAGAAGGCTTCGATAAGATGTTGACCGTGATTGGCACCACTCCGGAGGGCCACATTCGCAAAGAGCATGCGAGTCACGAAACTCCTTCGCACTTAAGATGCCGTATGAGCGGATACATGCTTGTTCGAAGGGTGCGTCCTATTTAGGAAAGAACACAAGGATGCAAATCTTGTCTGAAGTGTAAATCCTCCGTACACGGAGGTAGACTCAGTGATGGCGGAAGAAGGCGACTACGATCCCCGTGAAAATCCTACGGTACCTTCCGTTCCTACCGAGGATCCAACGACTATACATGGCCGAGGAATCCGCGAAACATATGACATGGCACAAAAATGGCAAGCGGTACAATCTCGACAAGATGGTACATCCATCCGATGGTGAAGCATGGACCGCTTTGATGACAAACATCGTGAGAAAGCGGATGAGGCTCGCAATGTGCGTGTCGTCTGCCGGCAGCAGATGGGTTCAATCCTTATGGATCGATGGTGCCCCATACACATGTTGGCCCGTGTTCGTTATCCCCTCAATCTCCCCGGCGTCTCCTTTCAACGACATAACGTATTCTTGTCGTTGATAATTCCTGAACACCGGGAGTAATATGGGTGTGTTCATGGAGTCCGTGTTTGATGAATTGGTCCGTGCTTGGGGCGAAGGGGTATGGACATACGACCGAGCTACAAAGACAAGCTTCAAATGCACGTTTGGTACCACTACTCCCTGCATGACTTCCCGGCGTATGGGTTATTCTGCGCCTAGTGTGTTCACGGGAAGTTCCCATGCCCAGTATGCAAGGAAGGTGTGAGGTTCCATTGGTTGCACAAGGGTGGCAAGTACTCATTGTTCGTGGACATCGTCAATTCCTCCCTCTTGACCATCTATTCAGACAAGACATCAAGAACTTTACGAAAGGTGTCGTAGTGACAGACCCTGCATCGCGGATTATGACTGGTGCCGAGGTACTATCCAATTTAGCTCGTACTTAGTTCGACATTCCAAGTTGATAAATGCGTTCGAATAATATAACGATCTATCACGCTTGAGCTTGCGGCCCAAACCGATGCGTCTATAAGTGACGAGTTGAGACAGGTTGCAAGCGGTACGTGTCGTTAGGGTCAAGTCATTTACGGTTATGGCGTGAATGGATATCGCTTTCACATAGCAAGCTCTGACGAGTCGCCCAATCGAAAAACCACAAGCAATGGAGTTTTTACGCCGGCATCGATGGCCTCGACTATTATGGAAGAATTGAAGAAATCTCACGAACTTCCATTCTATGGTTCCAAACCTCTTAATCTGTCATATTCAAATGTTCTTTGGTTTCATCACGAGTAACGAGGCGAACCCTAATCTTGGGCTAGTCGAGATTCGGCGGATTCCGCTCTATCCGAGAAAAGATGTCTACATTGTGGCTCAACGGCCGTCGAGTTTATTATACGCCATACGCTGCGTGCCAAGACAAAGAGCATCTTAAGGGTTGGGCTATTGTGCACAAGGTATCGCCACACGATAAACTACTGTCCCAAACGATGAAGATTACAACTTCAACCCAAACACATATGATGGAGAGTTCTTTCAAGAAGAGGGCTACAAGGAGGTTTGAGATAGACTTAACCGGCGATAGGAATGAAGTAGACAATGAAAGGGTTGATGACGAGGACGCTGGAGGCGAGGTGCGAAATGTGAAGGACTTACAAATGCTTGGCGATTACGTTTAGGCAATGACAATGAAGACAACATTCCTCCTTCGGATAGTGTTGATGATTTGGACAATGTTGATAGTGATGACGAGACCTATGATCCATTAATCCCAATCATGAAGATTATTTCTAATACATGTAATACTATGTTTTTGTAATTATGTTTTGTTCATTTTGCATCTATTTCTAATACATGTATTACTATGTTTTTGTAATTATGTTATGTTCATTTTGCATCTATTTCTAATTACGTCTTGCTTATTCTTTTTAATTGCGGTGAGTGAACAAAGATGGCGGGAACCATAGTAACGTGTCCTCGCTTTGCAGAGACCACGACTTTGCGGGGAGGAGGCGGAGGGGTCGGACGGGAGGAGGAGGAAGAGGACCGCCGCCGCGGGAGGGGCCGTCTCCTCCCACGCCGCGTGAGGAGGTGCTTTGGAGGAGGAGGTGGCGCCCGTGGGACGAGTTGGACGAGGAGCTGGTTGGCGAGCGGGCAAGGAGGAGGGGCGGATGAGGGCGACGACGAGGCGGTAGGCACGCGGTTCCGCTTCCTCCTCGCCTCTTCGGTGTCTACTTGCGAGGTCCCGCGAGCCTCCCTCAGGTTCCGCATCCTCACCGACGCCCAGTGATTCGCCCCGAAGGGCAAAAGTAAGTAACTTTAGATGTTGTCACCACTACTTCATATGATATGTTGAAAAAAAAGAGAAACTAATAATTTTTCTTAATCACTTGTGCAGAGGCCGGGTGGTTGTGTCAGTCTTTGGCACGCTCCGCCAATGGCATCCTGGGTCTTATGTGCAGGCAACACTACCCCGGCATTGTCATGTACGCCGGGAAGACGGAGCCGGCCTACTCGTTTGACCACTACGCCGTCGGCCCCGATGCGGAGTACCCCAACAAGGCGGCGGGTGAAGGCGGAGTTTTGGGTAAGTCTCCCTCGCACAACATTGCTCAATACATCGCATTCATTGGACTTTTCTTGAAATAATGAATGGATACATCGCGTTTGTATGCGGACTTATTTGAGATGCGATGAGGATTTGAGGCCGGCGGACGGTGGCTACAAAGCGTAAAAACTCATCACCGACATGCATCACGAGGTGCGATCCAGCCATCGTGACCTACCACGGTCGAAGCTTGAGAGAAGGTCACCAAGAAAGACGCAAGAAACATGACGTCACGGGAGCGGTGACTTGAGGTAGATGAAGAACATTAATATTGATTCATTTTGAGATTAAATACGTTTAATTTGATCTTCTTATATGTCAAATACTTGATGATGTGTAGATGATTCCTGGTGGTGCCAATCGTATCCCGAGTCTTTGGCGATGATCGTGGACAAGTGGTTCACGGAGGAGTATCTCCGGATGCAGTGATGCGGGACCGTCGCTTGATGATGCAGGTCCAACACACCATCAAGGCAGCCGCGCGCCTCTCCGCATACAAACAAGCATGGGTACACGAATTCATTTATCTATTGTGACGCTCAGTTCGCACGATTTCTAATTATCTTCTTTGTCTTTCTCGCGATCGGCGTCACATAGTGCCCGGCCTTGCTCGGACTTCCGGGCATGGTGTATGGCCCACAAGGGCAAGCGCGACGTCCGACGTCTCTCTTCAACTGGAGGACCGCGAGGCGTACACGAACCCGGCGCCCACACCCGCATCGGTGAGTACATCGCCGGCGGCAAGGTCGATCCATGGGCGGACCATGATCCGAGCACCCGGGACTTTGATGGAGAGATCGTCATGAGGGTGGGACAAGGCAGAAGCATGGCGGTTACGCTGGCGGCGGCCTCATCGACACGCCTCTACTCCATCTCTCTCCCGCATCCGAGCACGGAGCACGAGCGAGCCCGCCATCGCCCACGGGGATCATTGCACAAAGACCGGTCGACGCACTCGAGGTTATTCTGTTTTACTCGTCGTACATTGATCTTTACACACCTTTATTAGCTTTGCATTCTTTGAAACATTGGAGTGAAATATTGCGAGCCAGTGGAACAAGAAATGAGGCAACGTCGGGCCGGAGGCCGAGCAAACAGAGGATGTCGGCCACCGAGGCCGAAGCGGCCGAGCGCGCAGCGCACGCAGAGGTGGCGGACATTACGGAGTTCCTACAAGGTCTTGGGCAACATACGGGCTTATTTGTGCGGTGGCTGTTGGCTCAACCTCCGCCACGCGTCCCCGCATTATGCACTACTCCCGTGAGTATGAAAGTTATTTGCTTTAAGCTTGTGCTTTGCTTGTATGACCTCTACCTTCCTAGATTAGGTATCTAATGTAATCTTGTCTCACATGCAATCTCTTCTCCTTTGTGCACCTCAATCGGCGTGGTTCGAATAATCCACCTCATGCGCCCGAATGATGGAGCTTTTCCTTCACCACGATCGCAAAGTGGCCACCTTCGAGATGAATGGTAGTTGTATTTTCATTTGTTGTTCACTTGGTGATGGACTTGTGATATACTTATGATGCACTTGTCGATCGTGATGAACTTGTGGATTTGTTTGGATGGACTTGAGCACTTATTGTTATATATGTGATGGATGTGATGAATATGTGATGGATGAGATATATATGTGATGGATGTGATATATATGTGATGGATCGATATATGTTTGGATGGATTTGTTTGTCGTGATGGAATATACAAAATAAATAAAAATGCAGTTTGGTCACTTTGCCGAGTGCAACACACGGCAAAGGGGTGTCGAGTGTCATGGTCATGGCACTTTCGGCAAAGCTGGGAATGGGCACTGAACGCCATTTTCGGCTTTGCCGAGTGCCATGACCATGGCACTCGGCAAAGAATTCTTTTTTTTTTTAAAAAAAAAATTAAAACTTTGCCGAGTGTCAGGCCCTGCGGCGCTCGGCAAAGAATTTTCAAAAAATTGTTAAAACTTTGCGAGTGCGGGCCTGCTGGCGCTCGCAAAGAATTTTCAAAAAATTGTTAAAACTTTGCCGAGTGCCATCATTCCGACTCTGCAAAGACATTTTCAAAAATAAAATAAAAATATTTGCCGAGTGCGCGGGTTGGCACTCGCAAAGCGGCAAATCAACGGGGCCGCGCGCCAGAACTTGTCATTTTCTTTGCCGAGGCCGACTCGGCACTCGGTAAATCCTTTTGCCGGTGCCCGACAAAATACACTCGGCAAAGGCTGCTTGCCGTTAATTTTTTCCGAGTGCCCTTTGCGGTGTCGCGACTCGGCAAAGCCTTTGCCGAGTGCAAAGGAGCCTTTGCCTAGTGCTCGAGGCACTCCGCAAAGTGCCCGAGTCCGGTAGTGACGTAAGGTTTTTTTGCATGGGCTAAAACCGCTGCATGTAAACGAAATTTTAGGCGAGGCTGCACTTACAGATCTATACCTGGCTGAAGTGATAGATGTAACACAGCCAAAAGTAAGCGAGAATAACAAAGGGAGGTAATAAGTGTAATTAAGATTCAGTTAATGCGTACTGTGTTACGAAGGTTATTGGTAAATGAAAGCTATAGATACTGATCTGAATTGTTGTGGCACGAACCATGAAAAGGAACTGCGATCGAGATGTATAACTCGATCTAAAATGTAAATAATCTCGTAGAATTCAACGAATAAGAGCGATCAATTATATTTAGAGAGCAATACCAGGATTTGTAGGAATAACTGAAACAGGTAAACCGCTAACGAAACTGCGAATTGCTAAATACGAAGCGCATAATTAAGGTCATCATCTACAGCTAACTGCTAGCAATAATAGGAAAGGCTCTATCTAGAGCGTTCAATAACTACTGGAGTATATTGTAGCCTAATGAGGTTTTTTTTCCTGATGACTGATAGGACTGTAGCATGCAGCAACAAAACTGGGCCCAAACAATTACATAGGCAGTACATATCCGTAGAAGGAAATAGGTGTGTTCATGAAGGAGGATCGAGGTGTATAAATTGATCCTAAATGCAATTAAAACGGTACAATTAAGAGGATAAGAGTGATAAAGTATATTTAGAGAGTATTATCGGGTTTTTAGAATCGAATGAAACAACACAAGCATGTGTGAAAACTATAAACAGGTAAATACAATCCGGATAATTAGGCATAGGTTCTATAGCGAATTGATAACAATAATAGCAAAGGTTTTATTTAAACTGGTCAGTAAGGAAGCACTTTATAGTGCTAAATCCCAACATTGCTCTAAAGAGCAAGTTCTCGTGTAAAAAAAATGTTGCCAAATCAAATTATATTTCTGTTACATGATAGAATAGCTATATATGATGCGTAGGTCTAACTGCAGGAAATTTAATGGATGTGTGTCATTCATATAGTGAAACTTTGGAAGGATTTTCCTAGGACTTTAGTATAGTTCAGAATACATGCAGTAAAAAACCTACGCTGCAAGCATCTGGATAATGGCTGAATATAAAAAGAGAATAAAAAATAGTTTGAATGTTACCTCAAGAGTAGTGGAGTGCTCTCGCTGTTGTGGTAACAGAGGTGTTATGATCTTTGTATCTGTTTGGTACAGTGGTTGTAACCTAGCAGCAATTTGAGAGATGTTCTAAGGAGTCGCAGCTGCATGTTTTATTCTTGTCGACTGCGAGGATGTGTCACCAGAATGAAAAAGGGATGAATGAATTTTTTTGGGGTGAACTGTTTCTATCCGTTTTTTTTATGCATGTAAGCTAGATGGTAGCAGTACACTGAATAGCTGTAAATAGGTACATTAAACATAACTTAAAATAGATCCTATTTTCAGTTAATGCAAGCATTTAGTGAATAAGCGTATACATCTGCTTCTGTAAGTTTTATCTTTAGGTA
This sequence comes from Ampelocalamus luodianensis, assembly GCA_036346255.1. Classification (NCBI taxonomy): domain Eukaryota; kingdom Viridiplantae; phylum Streptophyta; class Magnoliopsida; order Poales; family Poaceae; genus Ampelocalamus; species Ampelocalamus luodianensis. The sequence goes on from JAYEVH010000419.1 coordinate 56,146, forward strand.
AAGAATAGTTTTTTTCAGGTAAAGAATAGTACTATGAAAAATGCTGCAAATAGATACTGTTTTCAATTTTTTTCAGGTAAAGAATAGTATGCATAATAGATACGTTCATGGTAGCAGAAAATAAATCTTGGACGATCAATATCTGAACAAAGGGTCTGTTATCTCTGACAGACTATACCACAATACCAATTAGCTAAACAATGCTGCAAATATTTTCATGGCAAATGTCACCTCAATAATCTAATTTAGAAATTGTGCTTGTAGGGAACTTTTGTACATGACGAAACAAATAGACTATAAGAATTAATATAGTCAATTTAGATAGGTGCACATGAGCACGTAAGTCAACCAAGATAAGTCGATCTCATAGTTGATGGGATTTTTTTTTTATAAGGTCTATCTAGAAAAAATACTCCTGTAACAAATCAAAATCTGAAAGGGAATCTCTCCGAAAATCATCTGTATAGAACCATCCAACCTATCGAGGCTAAAGCGGAAATCATTTTGCATCTAAGGCTAGGGATCATCCATACATACAATGTAAGCTATATGAATCATTGGAAATTAAGGGAAATGTTGAATTGAATTTCTGTAAGGTTAAAAGGGATAAAACAATGGAATTGAACACACTGTGAGGCAAGCGAGGTTACAGGAACTAAGGAAATCAAATGAGTGTCTTCTCATGTCCAGCATAGGAAAATCTCATGAGGCAATTATAATAGCGTAAATATACATTGACTCATAGCAAACCTAAGCACAAAATAAGAAACTGTAATAGCGAAGTAGTGCTTGTTGAATCTAAGAATTTACTATTGAAATCTGCGAATGGCGCATGTTAAGCAAAGCGCACACTGGTGATTGTGCCCCGTACGACCCAATATTTCCCATATCTGAAGGTAACGCTCTGAACCAGCTTCTCAGACCATTTCACTGCCCCTCGAAATGAGAACATATATATAGTAAGACAATGTATATATATATATATATATATATATATATATATATGTGTGTGTGTGTGTGTGTGTGTGTGTGTATATATATGTGTGTGTGTGTGTATGTATGTATATATAAATGAGAAGAACAAACATGCAACGTGGTACTGAGCTCAAACAAAGGAAAAATCACCACGGCATCATGTAACAATAAATGATAGGTTCTACCTACCTAAGAATCTATCATGAAGTGTCGGTAGAATTATGTTTTGTGTTAATTATCTATGCTGTCCTGTAAAGGTTTAGCAACCTTGTTTTAAGGCTATAATAGCCTAGGTACTTGTTTTAAGGCTATAATAGCCTATGTACTTATTTAAGTAAATAAAGTCTGGAGGCTCATGAAGACTCAGGAGACGATTCTTTCAGCTTCTCTACCATTAAGAGGTTTATCTTTGAGTGTATTAGTAAATGCTGGAATATAAATTGCTATTCAAATGATTAAAGATAATTAAAAATTAAAATATTCAAATAATAATAAAAACAAATATTAAATAATATAACAAGATATTTCTTTGAGAGATTTTATCTCTTAGCTCGAATATATTCACAAATATATAGGATACAAAAGCGATTTTGGTATAAGATGAATGATATCGTTCTAAATATTCAAAGTTTATGTATTGAATATGCTTTTGATATTTATGAGTATGAAAGTGATATATATAGTGGTTTAAACCACCAAGTATGCTATAATTTGTAATTAGTAATATTACGATTTGGTGAATAGTATTCATGAATAGTGTGAATAGTATTCGTCAATAATGTGAATAGTATTCGTGAATAGTGTAAATAGTATTCGTGAATGATGAATAGTATTAAGTGAATGATGTGAATAGTATTACGAATAGTATTTTTATTTTATTTTTATCTTTATCTCAGATCTTGCAGTTGGCGAAACCAATATGACGGCGGTTTGTGCGAGAGGTTGTAAGTCCTACTAGGTACTCACCATATTTCTTGCTAATTTGCTTGAAGTGGCTATGCTTTTTTTTAAACGTTCTTAGTTATGGTCATATGAGGTAATTTTTATCGTCACTCAGCGGTTCACACAGAAGAAACACTTCTCTGACCTAATGTTCACACCACCCACAGGAACTCTGCCCATCTAGGGGAATTTACAGAACCACACTTTGAGGGTCTCTATAGAGTCCTTAGCATAAAACCTGCCTCATATGAATAAACTAAGAAAATTCAGAATATTCAAAACCACTTCATTTCCACAAACATAAGCTTACATATGGTTTTCCTTTGGAAACCCGACAATTAACAACAAAGATAGAGGTTACCTTGTCAGAGAATATTACAAACTGGATGGATATATTTTACATTGAGTCTTACTACTAAAAGAGAGAGCACTATTGTGGAAGGCTAATGCTAGCTCTTGCTCTGTGTTTCTCTTCGCTTCTTTCTCTTCGCCTCCTCCTTTCTCATCCGGCTGATGATCTCCTTTTATAGCGTCGAGAGAAGCTGGAAGAATCGTCTCTGAGTCTTCATGAGCCTCAACTTTTATTTACTTAAACAAGTACCTAGGCTATTATAGCCTTAAAACAAGGTTGCTAAATTTTACAGGACAACATAGATAATTAACACAAAACAAAATCTCGACACTTCATGATAGATTCTTAGGTAGGTAGAACCTATCATTTAAAGTTACATGATGCCGTGGTGATTTTTCCTTTGTTTGAGCTCAGTACCACGTTGCATAACGCTTTGGCTTGGTAAAGACAAATATGTGTCCTTGGTATGAGTGACTCATAAATGCGTTTGTCGGTTCAACGTACCATTGGTCACGATTTTCTTGCTTGGTAAAGATGGATCTTTGTTGTTATCCAAATTCCTTTTTCTTCTTACTGGTGCCACAAGTATGAGCTGGCTTTCATGAATCTTCTGGTGAGCGCATAGATTGTCTTTATTTGCTGATATAATTAATCTTCTGGTATATGTATGAATTGGAAATTTCCTATTCACATATATGAATCTTTTTATCAGATAAATGATATTACCCCATCAATATTGACGTACCTTCATAGGGTTACCTTCAATATTCTTTTAATTTTGGGATTGCCCATGTCCAGCAATATCCATAATTTCTATATCTGATGTTGATATATCAAATTTTTCGTCAATTGCCTTTTTAATTTCTTCAAACTTAAAATTCATTTCATTTCTTATATCTATTAATATTTCATCCTTTATATTTTCCTTCCATTGTGAAGATATATTCTCGAATTTTTCATCAATCTTCAAGTCTATATATGATTCGTCTAAAGATTTGTCCTTTGACTAGACATTCTTTATATGAATTCTTTTTGATGTCTCGTATTTACAAGGTGAAGACCAACGGTTTCCTTATTTTTTTTTTCTATATTTTTGGATATAATTCTTGTGGTGGCTCCATATAATAATTTACTCCCAATATTTTCTAGCTTGAGCCATAGCTTCATCAATATTTGTGTATTTCTTCAAGATATTCCTCTGTTAATTTTGAATCTATTTTTGAGCCACTATTTCTTCAAATGATATATATATTCTGGTATTCTCCTTCAAATACCACATATAAAGTCTTACTGTTCTATGGTCTCCCAATTCTACGATATTGATATTGTCTCATTTTTATATGAAAATATTGTAAAGGTGTTTAATATTGATAACATATAGCCTTTATCTTCACGTTTATTATTATATTAGTACGAAATTATCAATATACATTCTTGTATTTCATCAATGATTATATGGTCTTTTGGCTTAAATTTATATGAATTTGGTGGGAATATTTTGAGCTTATTATCTCCAAAGCTAAAGATTCTATCCCATTATAATTTGTTGTCTTCTTCATTCTGCAAAATGAAATAGCATGTTAGGTGTTTAATATCGTGACGCTTCATAGCTATTTGTTCAATATTTGCACATAATTCGCTTTTATTTTTATTTAGTGAATATGTTGTTTTGAAGATTATCATTAGAAATTTTTAAGTTTATTTGGATTAGTGATGAAGGGTCTCACCAGCTTTGCTTCAGAAATATTATCATGATATGGAATGAATGTGATTCCTTGTTCATGTATAATTGTAGTTTGTATTGATTTTGTAAAAATCTAAGACCAATTATCATGTCTTCATTTATCATTGATAAGTCTCTTATTGTAATTTCATCTATTGTATATTTTGTATCATTTATATATATTTCAATATTATAAGCCAAATTATTATGGACCTTTTTATTCACGACATATGCGTGGATATTTCGCTTTATTATAGTTTATAGTTCAAACAATAGATGATAATAAGCGAAATATCCACGAATATGTCGAGAATAAAAAGGTCCATAATAATTTGGCTTATAATATTGAAATATATATAAATGATACAAAATATACAATAGATGAAATTACAATAAGAGACTTATCAATGATAAATGAAGACATGATAATTGGTCTTAGATTTTTACAAAAATCAATACAAACTACAATTATACATGAACAAGGAATCACATTCATTCCATATCATGATAATATTTCGAAAAGCAAAGCGCAGTAGACCTCTTCATCACTAATCCAATCGGCGAAAAAATTTCTAATGATAATCTTCAAAACAACATATTCTCAAATAAAAATAAAACGAATTATGTGCAAATATTGAACAAATAGCTATGAAGCGTCACGATATTAAAACACCTAACATGCTATTTCATTTTGCGAATGAAGAAGACAACAAATTATAATGGGATAGAATCTTTCAGACTTTGAAGATAATAAGCTCAAAATATTTCCACCAAATTCATATAAATTTAAGCCAAAAGACCATATAATCATTGATGAAATACAAGAATGTATATTGATAATTTCTGTACCAATATAATAATAAGCGTGAAGATAAAGGCTATATGTTATCAATATTAAACAACTCTCAATATTTTCATATAAAAATGAGACAATATCAATATCGAGAATTGGGAGACCATAGAACGTAAGACTTTATATGGTATTTGAAGGGAGAATACCAGAATATATATATCATTTGAAGAAATAGTGGCTCAAAAAATAGATTCAAAATTAACAGGAGGAATATCTTGGAAGAAATACACAAATATTGATGAAGCTATGGCTCAAGCTAGAAAAATATTGGGAGTAAATTATTATATGGAGCCACCGCCAAGAATTATATCCAAAATATAGAAAATAAAAATAAGGAAACCGTTGGGTCTTCACCCTGGTAAATACAGAGACATCAAAAAGAATTCATATAAAGAATGTCTAGTCAAAGGACAAATCCCTTAGACAATCATATATAGACTTGAAGATTGATGAAAATTCGAGAATATATCTTCACAATGGAAGGAAAATATAAAGGATGAAATATTAATAGATATAAGAAATGAAATGAATTTTAAGTTTGAAGAAATTAAAAAGGCAATTGACGAAAAATTTGATATATCAACATCGATATAGAAATTATGGATATTGTTGACATGGGCAATCCTAAAATTAAAAGAATATTGAAGGTAACCTATGAAGGTACGTCAATATTGATGGGGTAATATCATTTATCGATAAAAGATTCATATATGTGAATAGGAAATTTCCAATTCATACATATACCAGAAGATTAATTATATCAGCAAATAAAGACAATCTATGCGCTCACCAGAAGATTCATGAAAGCCAGCTCATACTTGTGGCACCAGTAAGAAGAAAAAGGAATTTGGATAACAACAAAGATCCATCTTTACCAAGCAAGAAAATCGTGACCAATGGTACGTTGAACCGACAAACGTACTATGAGTCACTCATACCAAGGACACATATTTGTCTTTACCAAGCCAAAGGGTTATGCAACGTGGTACTGAGCTCAAACAAAGGAAAAATCACCACGGCATCATGTAACAATAAATGATAGGTTCTACCTACCTAAGAATCTATCATGAAGTGTCGGTAGAATTATGTTTTGTGTTATTTATCTATCTTTGTCTGTAAAGGTTTAGCAACCTTGTTTTAAGGCTATAATAGCCTAGGTACTTGTTTTAAGGCTATAATAGCCTATGTACTTATTTAAGTAAATAAAGTCCTGAGGCTCATGAAGACCAGAGACGATTCTTCACTTCTCTCGACGCTATAAAAGGAGATCATCAGCCGGATGAGAAAAAGAGGAGGAGGCGAAGAGAAAGAAGCGAAGACAAACACAGAGCAAGAGCTAGCATTAGCCTTCCACAATAGTGCTCTCTCTTTTAGTAGTAAGACTCACCGTGAAAAATATATCCATCCGAGTTTGTAATATTCTCTGCATAAGGTAACCTCTATCTTTGTTGTTAATTGTCGGGTTTCCAAAGGAAAACCATATGTAAGCTATGTTTGTGGAAATAAAGTGGTTTTGAATATTCTTGAGTTTTCTTAGTTTATTCATATGAGGCAAGGTTTTATGCTAAGGACTCTATAGGAGACCCTCAAAGCGGTGGTTCTGTAAAATTCCCTAGATGGGCGAGTTCCCGTGGGTGGTGTGAACATTAGGCCAGAGAAGTGTTCCCTTCTGTGGAACTGCTCGAGGACGATAAAAATTACCTCATATGACCATAACTAAGAACGTTTAAAGAAAAAGCATAGCCACTTCAAGCAAATTAGCAAGAAATATGGTGAGATATTTAGTAGGACTTTACAACCTCGCACAAACCGGCCGTCATATTGGTTTCGCTAACTGCAAGATCCTGAGATAAAGATAAAAATAAAAATAAAAAATACTATTCGTAATACTATTCACATCATTCACGAATACTATTCACATCATTCACGAATACTATTTACACTATTCACGAATACTATTCACATTATTGACGAATACTATTCACACTATTCACGAATACTATTCACCAAATCAGAATATTACTAATTACAAATTATAGCATACTTGGTGGTTTAAACCACTATATATATCACTTTCATACTCATAAATATCAAAAGCATATTCAATACATAAACTTTGAATATTTAGAACGCATATCATTCATCTCATATCAAAATCAGTTTTGGTATCCTATATATTTGTGAATATATTCTGAGCTAAGAGATAAAATCTCTCAGCAAATATCTTGTTATATTATTTAATATTTGTTTTTATTAATATTTGAATATTTTAATTTTTAATTATCTTTTAATCATTTGAATAGCAATTTATATTCGCAGCTTTACTAAGTAATACACTCAAAGATAAAACTCTTAATGGTATCAGAGGTTTAGGTTGTGAAAAGACTACGATTAAACAAGAACTTTGAATATTATCTTTTAACATCATTGAAAAATTAAAATATTTAAACCTAGAAGTTACTTAGGAAAAATATCAATACAAAAGATAATATCAATATAAAGTGCGATTAAACCCTTGTAAGAACATAGTTGGCATACTCAACACACCGATTAAACTTGCTTGTTGATCTTCTTTATAACTTTTATATAACTTGGGGCAAAAGACAAGACGAATTGGAATTGAAATTAGAAAGGTTACATAAAGAACACAGTCAATTATTCGACAAATATTCGCTCATTAATAATAATATAAATTTAGTCTTACAAATATTAGAAGAAGGTAAGATACAACAAAATAAAAATATTCAAAACAGTGATTATATTAAAGAAGAAGTTGCTTTAATTTACAAGAAACTTGATCCTTTACTCATTAGCAGTTCTGCTAAAACTTTAAGACCTTCAGAAAAACCAAAAGACTTAGATCAAGAAGTGCTAAAAATTAAGAATTTATTAGAAGAAGTTAAAACCTTGATTCTCTCTTAGTTATATGTTAAAATACAAAGAAGCTTTACAAGAAACAGAAAAATATCTTGAACATCCTATCGGTTTCTCCAACTACGAATCACCTAAAGAAGATTCTAAAATAATAATAAGACAAAATAATACTATTCTTCAATTATTAGTAAGAATTCTGAATAAAATTGAGACTGAAGAAAGAAATAAAGAAATTGTGCTAGCCTCATCAGGTTTAGTCACATCTTCCAAAGCCATAAATTCGGAAAGATGGATTTATTTAACTGCTTCAGTAGAAGTGAAAATACACTCTATATAATAAAAGATAATAAACCTTTAACTAATAAGATAAAGGGTAATAATAAAATTATTGAAGATAAAAGAAAGCTTAGTGTTTCTAATTTCATAGAAACATTAGACCTAGAAAGTGAAATAAAATATTGCGAAGATAAATTAAAACATCTAGCAGATGAATATAATTATTCTACAATAAGCGAATGGTCTATAATAAAAGAGAAAGAAATCTATTTTACTAGAGAATTATATAGGTTAAGAAAAACAAAAAAGGATAGAGAATTAGCAATTGAAATTAAAAATGCAAAAATACAAAGTAATAATACCAGTAAGGCAGAATTAAAAAATAATATCAAAGAAGTAAAAAAGATAGATACTAAAACAGAACAAATAGTAAGTGAAGAAGAGCAATGGGAAACAAATGAAAAATTACTATTAGAAAGCTATGAAGAAGAAAATAAATTAGAGAATGAAATATGCATTGAAGAAGAAATTACAAATACCTCTGAACAAAACAATGATTTTATAAACTCTTTAGATGAGATAGGCCTACATAATTTAGATAATGCTATAGAAGCCATGGAAGTAGAAACAGAAAGAAAAGAAGATATGGGATAGTTCGGTCAAAAATGAAGGAGAAATGGAAAGACCATCTAGAATGGCAGGAACTTGGCCGCCAGAAAAAGAAGATTATACATATAATTATATCCCTGGACAATATAGACATATGGGATCAAGGAGAAGAGAGTTTGAAAAAGCAGTGAAATTCCAAAATTATAAGAGTGATGGTGCTATTCTTAACTTAGCCGCACATGACCCCATAGATTGGCCAAATATTATAAGCATATGGAAAGGCTTAATAGTGCAAAAATATATGCAAAATCAGCACAATATAGGAAATAAAGTTGAAGATATGATAACATACTTAGAAACATTTCTAGGAGAATCTGTAAAAGTTTTATGGGAACAATGGGTAGAAAAAAATCATGGTCTTTATGAAGAATTAAAAAGAGCAAGTAGTAATCCATATAATTTTGCAAATATGATATCAAATATCATTATAGCGAAGATCCAGAATTAGGATATACTACTTACAGAATGAAAGGTTAAAAGAAATAGAAAAATTAACATTAACCAATTGGAAAGGAATAAAAGAATTTTCACAACATTATCTATATAATGCTACTCTTTGTAAACAAGGCTACAACATAAGTATAGTTGAAAGATATTTTAACAAATTACCGATCCATTAGGAAGTATGATATATGAAGAATATAAAAAGAAACTCAAGGTTCAGTCCTTAATATATCTCAAGCTATAACTTTTGTCTTTAAACAATTAAAAAGATATGTACAAGTATACAAGCTCAAAGATCTATGAAATATGTAGACTATAATTTTTGTAATAAGATAGTCCAAATACCTTTAACTTATGGAGAAGAGAAATCTACAAATAAAAAATATCGAAAACCTCAGAATAAAGGTTATAAGACTAAGAAAAGATTCTTTCTAAAAAGATCTGATAATAGAAGTCCATATTTACATAAAAGGAATGTAAGGCGCTATGATCCTAGAAAGAATTATGATAAAACTTGTAGATGTTTTGTAACACCCCAGTCCGTCATGAGCCTGGAATGCTACTAAACAAACTCTAAAAACTCTAAAGAAGACAATACTAATAAATTTCGGCAGAACCTCCCTTGTAAAGTTAATTACATGAAGGTTCCAACACACAGAATAATCAAATATTAATTAAACTTCCATTCCAAGTCATCAAAGGATAATCAGAAACATGCTAAGAATCCATCATAACTAGAGAGGTATAAACTTCCACTACTCCTCATTATTACATTTAATCCATAACATAAAACAAATCATAATATTCAAAGATCAATCACTCTCTGCAAATCATTCATCCTTATCTAGTTCGTGTGGTAAGTGTGTGACTAGCAGTCTACTTTCCCCCATGCATGTCAATCTTGTCTCGGGTACCTAAACAACAATAAAAGCAAGAGTGAGTCCATAGACTCAGCAAGTACATTAAGAAACCATGGCAATAACACACATATAAAGGAGATTAACATTGGAACAACTTGTATGCAAATGCAATGCTCAAGGACTTTTATCTTTATCTTTACGTACATTACACTGTAATGCACAGTATCGATCGCCGCTTGCATACCCATGCTGTCTTGGCGCACGCACTGTGGACCAATTGCCGTTACTCCAAGTAACGGGGACCTCAAGCCCACACTCCACGAGTGAGGATCTCGGCCCGTCACATTCATGACGGGGCTCTCAAAGAAACATACTTGGACACCACGTGACCAAGCCACAACATGATTTCTCTATGCAAATGCCTATCATATAATCATCATCAAATTGCAAAATACAACATCACTTAATCATAGTAAAGCATGAGCATCATTTGAGCAATAACCATACTTAAGCATTCATTAAGTATACCATCTTGCAATGCATCCATACAGCAAATAACACACAATTTAGACGATCATTCAAACAACAATGCACTTGCCTCAACCGTGCGAAGGTGGATGTCGAGGAATGAGGTACTGCTCCCGAGCCAAACCCACACTGGACAACAATTGAGACAAGCTAAGGCTACCATAAGGGTCTAATAACAAAATCATAAACACAACATGAGTACATCGTCCACTAAGCGTAACCCCCAACGTTAAAGCGGGCTGTCAGATTTCTTTCCAGAGAACAGCCCCTTCGAAAAATCATAACTAAATGTACAGAAATCCAAATGGAGTGATCTTGGACAATCTGAAAAGGTTATTGAATTACCCTTCTAAACCCAGTTGGTGAGGTTCTCTGATTCGGCCATTTACTAGCCCTACCAATCTAAACAACAGAGTATCAATTTTCACGTCGGGTCTCTGGACAGCAACAAAGAAACTATTATAACTTTCTCTACGTTCGTCCGAATTTCATGATCTTTAGTTTTCCTGAAAGCTAGAAGGATTATCTACAACTTTAGTTATACTGGGGTTCTCAGATTTCCACTTTAACCATCACTTTTAATTGGTTTTCTACAATCTGCCTAAATACTGACAGAGCAGTGGAACAGCAGACTTAGAAAAATCATAACTCTCTAACCGTTAATCGGATTTGAGTGAACTTGGCGGCCACTGAAAGCTAAGACAATAACCTACAACTCTCTAGGAGACCAAAACTGCAGATTCGTCCTATAACCACATGAAATTTACCCCGCAAGCCACTGGACGAAAATTGCATAACAGCAGGTCGAGTGCCATCTAAACAAAGACTAATCAAAATCTCTTCCAAGACTAATTATCCTTCAAGAACAACATGTTACCCTTGACGACGCTGCAGAATGCGAACCCGGATGGCGATCCTCCCTTTTCCTCTTCTCCCTTCTCTTCTCCCTCCTTTCTTCCCTCCTTTCTTCCTCTATGGCGGCTGCAGGTGGTCTTCTTCTCCACTAGGCCGGCAGCAATGGGGGCTCTTGGAGGGGGTTGGGGCGCAAGGATGGGCAACCAGGGCAAGAGAGGCGTGGGGAAGGGGAAGGAGAGGTGGCGGCCAGGTTGGGGAGGTGGGGAGTGGGAGAGGAGGAGGGTTGCGGCTAGGGTTGGGAGGTGGGGAGTGCTGCCCCACACTGGCCGGCCACCCCTAGGCCACATGGGCCGGCCCAAGCCCAAGTTGTGCTACAACAGCGATCACCCCCCTCTTTAACAATTAAATTAAGAAATCTCCTGTTGGTCCCTACCAAAAATCCATTGAATTCCTTCCTGAAAGTTTAACCTCTCCCGATTTCTTGTTCGATACAAATTCAGGGTATTACATGTTTTATATGCAATTCCCCTGATCATTTAAGTACAACTTGTCCTAATAAAGATCAGAAAAGATATTCTAGTAAATATGAAGAACAAGAAAGAGTTTTAATCATAGACAATATAAATGAAAATATATTAGTTTGTGATGATCAAATAAAGGATGATGAATCAATATATTCAATAATTGAAACAGAAGAAATTGAGAACAATGAAGAAGAATATGAGTCAAGCAATGATGAATTAGATTTAATAGATGAACTAGCTGGTCTAAGAGTTGAAATGATGGACCAAGTAAGCTGTGAACATGATTGGATCAAAGGAAAAGGAGATTATAATATAAAATGTGCCTTTTGTATATATTATCGAAGTCAAGAAAATAGAGCTACTTGTAGTCTATGTCTAAAACAAGCATGCTCTTCATGTCTAAAGGCAAAAAATCAAATTTGGAAAAAAGAAATAGAATTAGAATCAGAAGAAAGAATATTGTCCAATAGAGTTAGAATATTAGAAAACAGGATTAATAATCTAGAAGTTAAAATAGAAGAACTAAACAATCAAATAAATAAGCCACATGAAGAAGAAATTTTAGAAAATACTGAGTTTAAAGAACAACATGTTACCCTTGACGACGCTGCCGAATGCGAACCCGGATGGCGATCCTCCTTTTCCTCTTCTCCTTCTCTTCTCCCTCCTTTCTTCCCTCCTTTCTTCCTCTATGGCCGGCTACAAGGTGGTCTTCTTCTCCACTAGGCCGGCAGAATGGGGGCTCTTGGAGGGGTTGGGGGCGCAAGGATGGGCAACCGAGGGCAGAGAGGCGTGGGGAAGGGGAAGGAGGTGGCGGCGGGTTGGGAGGTGGGGAGTGGGAGAGGAGGAGGTTGCGGCTAGGGTTGGGGAGGTGGGGAGTCTGCCCCCCACTTTGGCCAGCCACCCCTAGGCCACATGGGCGGCCCAAGCCCGGTTGTGCTACAGCGATCACCCCCTCTTTAACAATTAAATTAAGAAATCTCTGTTGGTCCCTCCCAAAAATCCATTGAATTCCTTCACGAAAGTTTAACCTCTCCCGATTTCTTGTTCGATACAAATTCGGGTATTACAGTCTTCCCCTTAGCAGAGATTCGACCCGAATCTAAACGCCAAACCTCAAAAAGGTAAGCAGAGACTAGTAACTTAACAACGAAGGGTATGTACCTTAAGAGAATAAGTATGGATAAAGCTCGCGCATCTGAGACTCAGTTCCCAAGTGGCCTCCTCTCGATCTGCTGCGACCAAAGCACTTTGACATACTTGAGGTTTTGTTCCTCAATTCTTTCTCCGATCTTTCCGACCGCATGGTTTGGACTCAAAGGACGAGTCCTGCTCAATTGTTAGGGTTCTAATGCAATAAGATGTTTCGGTCCCTCAAGTATTTTCTCAACATGGACACATGAAAACGTTGTGCACTCCACGCATAGACTCTGGCGAGGTCTAAGCGATAAGCCGACTTCCGATTCGAGCCAAGATCGTGAATGGTCCTATGTACCTTGGGCTAAGCTTCCTCTCGTACAGAACCTCACCACACCTTTAGTGGGGACACTTTCAAGAGCACTGATCCCCACTTCAAATTCCAAGTCTCTTCTTCTCACGTCGCATAACTTTTCATGCACCGCTGAGTCGCTAATAGGTTCTGTCTCACGAGCTACTCGCTCTGATCTTTTGTACCCAATCAGGACACAAAGCGCCTTCTCACCACGGCTTCCCGCAAAGTGGTGACTGCACTACGCCATACAAAACCTCGAACGGAGCGGCTTTTATGCTTGAATGATAACTGTTGTTATAAGCAAATTACGCTAAAGGCAATTGATCCTCCAGCTACCCTTCCAAGACAAAACACAAGTCCGCAACATGTCCTCCGAGTGCGGATGGTACGTTCAATCCGCCCATCCATGCGTGGATGGAATCTCAGTACTCAGACATTTGTGTGCCCAAGGCACTCTGTAAACTTTCCCAAAACTTGGAGACAAACTTGGCATCTCTGCGGAAATGATGGTCTTTGGCACCCCATGTAATCTCACAATCTCCGGCACATAGATGGGAGCTAAATCACTTCTTTGAGTTAGTAGTGCGAATTGGTATAAAGTGTGCGGACTTATCGAGGCGATCCACTACCACCCACACTGCATCCTTACCCTTGGTGACCGGGTAACGCAACTACAAAATCCATAGAAATATCGTCCCACGCCATTGCGGAATCTCTAAAGGTTGCAACAACCTGCGGGGCGTTTGTGTTCCGCCTTCACCGTTGACAAACACCACATGAGGCCACATAATTAGCTATGTCCACCTTCATCCTTTTCCACGTAAATGCGCTTTAGATCACGATACATCTTCGTTTCACCCGTATGAGCGATTATGTACGAGTGCGATGTGCCTCTTCGAATATCATCCTTGACCTTTCGCTTACGTGGTGCGCAAAGCCTTAAACCGCAACGCACCACACTCATCAAACCGAAATCTCCGTCCTTGCCCAAATCCGGCCGCTTCCAACCCTTTGCAATAATTGATCTTCTGTTGTGCTTCCCGCACCCGCTCCTGGAATGGCCGACTCCAAAATTAGCCGTGTGTTTCAACACGTGCAGTCCCCGCATAGCAAAATGATATACCCATACGGTCAAAGTCAGCAATGAGATAATCCAATGTAGCGGGCGTCGCTTTGCTACTAAGAGCATCACCACCACATTTGCCTTCCCGTGATGGTATTGAATAGATAGATCATAATCCTTAATTAGCTCCGACCACTGCTGCTGCCTTAAATTCAGATCTTTCTGAGTGAAAATATACTTAAGACTCTTGTGATGCTGTATAAACATCACAACCCTCACCATACAGATAATGTCTCCAAAGTTTCAGGCAAACACTACGGTGCCAACTCTAAATCATGAGTTGGGTAGTGCATTCATGCTTCTTGGTGCCTTGACGCATAAGCTATCACCTTCCCTTCCCGCATAAGGACACAACCCAACCCAATCGAGACGCATCAGTACATCGTAAATCGCTTCCCGTGCTCGGGAAGTGTAGGACAGGCGGTCACGACTTTTCCTTAAGGGTTTGGAAACTACGCCACAGTCATCATCCCACCGAACTTCACATCCTTACGTGAGTGCGGATAAGGGTTTAGCAATAATGGAGAAATCCCGCACAAAACGCCGATAGTATCCCGCCATGCCGAAAACTTCTCACTTCTTTGACATTGGTTGGCGTCTTCCATTCTACCACCAGTAGAAATCTTACTTGGATCAACTGTGATTCCCTTATCATTGATGACATGCCCTAAATCCCACTTGCACGTCCAAAACTCGCACTTTTCAGTTTGGCATAAAACTTATGCTCCTTAGTGTTTCCAACACAAGCCTCAGTGTCGCTCATGTTCAACTTAGTCTTTGAATATATCAAGATATCATCTATAAAGACTACCACAAAATCATCCGTATTCATGCAACATCCTGCTCATAGTCTCCATGAAAGCGGCGAGGCGTTCGTTAGTCCAAAAGACATAACTTTAAATTCAAAATGCCCATACCTTGTAGAGAATGCCGTCTTCTCAATATCCTCCTTTCGGACGAGGATTTGATTATAACCTGATTGAAGGTCAATCTTTGAGAATACCTTGGCCCCTCTCAAGCGATCAAATAGATCTTCTATACGAGGCGAGGATACTTATTCTTGATGGTTAGTGGTTAAGAGCACGATAATCAATACACATGCGCCAACTACCATCTTTCTTCTTGGTAAAAGAACAGGGGCTCCCCATGGAGACATGCTGGGACGAATGAGATCCTTTGCTTTTAAATCATCCAATCGCTTCTTTAGTTCCTCCGAACGGACGGGCCAACCGTAGGGGTCATTGAGGCAGTCGGGCGCTGGTACCAAATCATTCTGAACTCTACGGGACGAGGTGGTGGCATCCACAGTAGTTCTCACTGGAAAAACATCCAGAACTCCCGAACGACCAAAATTTCTTCTCACTCTGGATGAACTCGGCTTCTCCACTAGAGACAAAAGAAACCCATTCTTCGCCAGACGCCACCGGGAAAAGACTAGCCATCACAAAAGCGAGTGAGATGGGCGCTACATTGAATACTATCTCACGCCTGCACGGAGCTTGCGAGGTTATTGTCTTCCAAAAACAGAAATGACAAAGACGGTAATTATGCAACCAGTCCATCCCCAAGATAACATCAAACGGCTCCATCCTCATAACCATCAGATTAGCAATGAATTCTTCTCCATCTAACGAAATCACACAACCGGGACAAAGCGTAGAGCTAGAGAGAATTCCCCGGGAGAATTAACTAGAATCGATCGAGCTATTGGCTGCAGACTCAAACTCGCCTTACTAACAAAATCTAGTGATACAAAAGAAAAGGTAGCCCCGAATCAAATAGAACAAGTGCCTCTCTGAATCCACCAAGAGCGCACTGTCACCACATCGGGACGACTCACCAGGCTGCTGTCGGCATAGCGTAGAGGCCGCCGCCGAGCGGTAGGGGCTCCAACACCGTACGGTGGTGCGGAGGCTGCTGGAGGTGCCAAGGCGCCACTATCGAAATGGGGCCACGGAGGGGCGGCCAAAAATACCGGCGGTGGAGCTCCTCCGGGAGCGAGGAAGTAAGGCGTGGCGGTGCCCAAGTAGGAGTAGGAGTAGCCGCTAACATCTGAACCGACCCTCGAGAAAGAAAGGCTGGCGGCGCACCGACATCGCATGAGTTCCCACTTGATGATCTTGGCGGGATTCCGCCGACAAACCAATGCCTTATGGCCCTCCCGACCACAATGGCGACAAGACCGAACACCGCACTAAGCTCTATGCTCATCGCCGCACTTGAAGCACTTCATGCCCCCGCCAGGACCGGACGTAACCTAGGTGCACCGCAGACGCCGCGAGGTGGAAGAAGGCGTGCCCTCGTGAACTTGGTCTTGAATGATTTTGCGGACCTTTGAACCTCTTGGAAGTGGGCCTCGAAGGTCCCACCCCACCGCCAAAACCCCTCTTACGCCGCCACCCCCCTCGGATACCACAGCGCCTTCCTCCCGGCAGCTCCTCACCAAGCTGCATCTCGGTTCCATGCCCCAGCTTGTTCGACAGAGCTGAAATCCCGCAACTCAATGCTCCCAATACTGCCGGAACTCTTGCACGAGGCCCCGCGAAACCTCTTGGCTTTTCCTCATCATTTGTAGCCACACTGGAACAAAACGAACCGAGTTGTTAAAACACGCTTCATACTCTGTCCTTGTCATCTTCCTCGCTTGAAGTTCTCGCAGGAGACTTCCATTCGCTCCACATATGAAGTGGATAAAACCTCTTCTGAAGTGCTCAACAAAATACTCCCGGTAATGGTCCATGAGCTTCGTCCTAGCCATCGAACTCCTTCCCACCGGATATCCGCCGCCCTTCAATTGAAGGCCACGAATGAGCCTCATTTCGATGTCATCCCCGAGCTCGGTGCCTCTCCATGTGTCGCGACCAATTAGCTGCGTCGACGCGCGTGCTGACCCGTCGAAGGTGTCGGCCTCAAAGCGTTCCATTGATGTAATCCCATGGCATACGCCGCAGTGCCATCGCAGGGCCACCACGGGAGCGACAACAGCGCGGTGGCGGGCCTGGTTCTCTGCATCTGAAGCAACCTCTTCCTCGGACTCGCGCAGGCTAGCATCTCCCACTCACGAATTCCGAACTACGGCGGGCGATGCGGCCTCGCCGGCCCTGCGGCCTCGACCACGACCTCGGCCTCCACCCTTGCCATATCTAATCATCACGACAAAACAATCAAACAATAAGCAATTTCATCATCTAGGACCACAAGAGTAGTCTAACTAGCAGACTATCAACACAAGAGAAATCAAAATCTCAAAAGTAGCATAATGCAATGCATTAACCCATTCCACCCATGTGCATAGTGTGTCAAATTTAACCTTTCATATTCCACGGACCTCCAAAACCGCTGACGATACCAATCGTAACACGATCCGTCATGAGCCTGGAATGCTACTAAACAAACTCTAAAAACTCTAAAGAAGACAATACTAATAAATTTCGGCAGAACCTCCCTTGTAAAGTTAATTACATGAAGGTTCCAACACACAGAATAATCAAATATTAATTAAACTTCCATTCCAAGTCATCAAAGGATAATCAGAAACATGCTAAGAATCCATCATAACTAGAGAGGTATAAAATTCCACTACTCCTCATTATTACATTTAATCCATAACATAAAACAAATCATAATATTCAAAGATCAATCACTCTCTGCAAATCATTCATCCTTATCTAGTTAAATGTGGTAAGTGTGTGACTAGCGTCTACTTTCCCCATGCATGTCAATCTTGTCTGGGTACCTAAACAACAATAAAGCAAGAGTGAGTCCATAGACTCAGCAAGTACATTAAGAAACCATGGCAATAACACACATATAAAGGAGATTAACATTGGAACAACTTGTATGCAAATGCAATGCTCAAGGACTTTTATCTTTATCTTTCTGTGTACATTACACCTGTAATGCAGTATCGACCGCCGCGCAAGATACCCATGCTCAGGCGCGCACGCAGGAGGACCATTGCCCGTTACTCCGCAAGTAACGGGACCTCAAGCCCACACTCCACGAGTGAGGATCTCGGCCCGTCACATTCATGACGGGCTCTCAAAAGGAAACATACTTGGACACCACGTGACCAAGCCACAACATGATTTCTCTATGCAAATGCCTATCATATAATCATCATCAAATTACCAAAATACAACATCACTTAATCATAGTAAAGCATGAGCATCATTTGAGCAATAACCATACTTAAGCATTCATTAAGTATACCATCTTGCAATGCATCCATACAGCAAATAACACACAATTTAGACGATCATTCAAACAACAATGCACTTGCCTCAACCGTGCGAAGGTGGATGTCAGGAATGAGGTACTGCTCCCGGAGCCAAACCCACACCTGGACAACAATTGAGACAAGCTAAGGCTACCATAAGGGTCTAATAACAAAATCATAAACACAACATGAGTACATCGTCCACTAAACGTAACCCCCAACGTTAAAGCGGGCTGTCAGATTTCTTTTCCAGAGAACAGCCCCCTTCGAAAAATCATAACTAAATGTACAGAAATCCAAATGGAGTGATCTTGGACAATCTGAAAAGGTTATTGAATTACCCTTCTAAACCCAGTTGGTGAGGTTCTCTGATTCGGCCATTTACTAGCCCTACCAATCTAAACAACAGAGTATCAATTTTCACGTCGGGTCTCTGGACAGCAACAAAGAAACTATTATAACTTTCTCTACGTTCGTCCGAATTTCATGATCTTTAGTTTTCCTGAAAGCTAGAAGGATTATCTACAACTTTAGTTATACTGGGGTTCTCAGATTTCCACTTTAACCATCACTTTTAATTGGTTTTCTACAATCTGCCTAAATACTGACAGAGCAGTGGAACAGCAGACTTAGAAAAATCATAACTCTCTAACCGTTAATCGGATTTGAGTGAACTTGGCGGCCACTGAAAGCTAAGACAATAACCTACAACTCTCTAGGAGACCAAAACTGCAGATTCGTCCTATAACCACATGAAATTTACCCCGCAAGCCACTGGACGAAAATTGCATAACAGCAGGTCGAGTGCCATCTAAACAAAGACTAATCAAAATCTCTTCCAAGACTAATTATCCTTCAAGAACAACATGTTACCCTTGACGACGCTGCCGAATGCGAACCCCGGATGGCGATCCCTCCCTTTTCCTCTTCTCCCTTCTCTTCTCCCTCCTTTCTTCCCTCCTTTCTTCCTCTATGGCCGGCTGCAAGGTGGTCTTCTTCTCCACTAGGCCGGCAGCAATGGGGGCTCTTGGAGGGGGGTTGGGGGCGCAAGGATGGGCAACCAGGGGCAAGAGAGGCGTGGGGGGAAGGGGGAAGGAGAGGTGGCGGCCAGGTTGGGGAGGTGGGGGAGTGGGAGAGGGAGGAGGGTTGCGGCTAGGGTTGGGGAGGTGGGGGAGTGCTGCCCCCCACTTTGGCCGGCCACCCCCCTAGGCCACATGGGCCGGCCCAAGCCCAGGTTGTGCTACAACAGCGATCACCCCCCTCTTTAACAATTAAATTAAGAAATCTCCTGTTGGTCCCTACCAAAAATCCATTGAATTCCTTCCTGAAAGTTTAACCTCTCCCGATTTCTTGTTCGATACAAATTCAGGGTATTACATGTTTTATATGCAATTCTCCTGATCATTTAAGTACAACTTGTCCTAATAAAGATCAGAAAAGATATTCTAGTAAATATGAAGAACAAGAAAGAGTTTTAATCATAGACAATATAAATGAAAATATATTAGTTTGTGATGATCAAATAAAGGATGATGAATCAATATATTCAATAATTGAAATGAGAAGAAATTGAGAACAATGAAGAAGAATATGAGTCAAGCAATGATGAATTAGATTTAATAGATGAACTAGCTGGTCTAAGAGTTGAAATGATGGACCAAGTAAGTCGTGAACATGATTGGATCAAAGGAAAGGAGATTATAATATAAAATGTGCCTTTTGTATATATTATCGAAGTCAAGAAAATAGAGCTACTTGTAGTCTATGTCTAAAACAAGCATGCTCTTCATGTCTAAAGGCAAAAATCAAATTTGGAAAAAGAAATAGAATTAGAATCAGAAGAAAGAATATTGTCCAATAGAGTTAGAATATTAGAAAACAGATTAATAATCTAGAAGTTAAAATAGAAGAACTAAACAATCAAATAAATAAGCCACATGAAGAAGAAATTTTAGAAAATATCTGAGTTTAAAGAACAAACTATAATATTAAAAGATAACAAAGGGCTAAAATAACAGTTAAATAATACAATAACTAATCTTGAAAATAAATATATAGTAAAATTTCCTTTAAAGATGTTTTGGGAATAAGAATCATAAAAAAATAAAACTAAAGCAGACATTATTTTTAAAATATTAGCTTTAGTAGATACAGGATGTACAAAAATATCATCCATAGCAAATATCTCATAAAATGTCCTGATATAGTTCAAACAATAGATGATAATAAAGGTAAATATCCACAGATATGTCGAGAATAAAAAGGTCCATAATAATTTGGCTTATAATATTGAAATATATATAAATGATACAAAATATACAATAGATGAAATTACAATAAGAGACTTATCAATGATAAATGAAGACATGATAATTGGTCTTAGATTTTTACAAAAATCAATACAAACTACAATTATACATGAACAAGGAATCACATTCATTCCATATCATGATAATATTTGTAAAAGCTAAAGTGCAGAGACCCTTCATCACGAATCCAATGAAACTTAAAATTTCTAATGATAATCTTCAAAACAACATATTCCCTGAAATAAAAATAAAAAACGAATTATGTGCAAATATTGAACAAATAGCTATGAAGCGTCACGATATTAAAACACCTAACATGCTATTTCATTTTGCAGGAATGAAGAAGACAACAAATTATAATGGGATAGAATCTTTCAGCTTTGGAGATAATAAGCTCAAAATATTCCCACCAAATTCATATAAATTTAAGCCAAAAGACCATATAATCATTGATGAAATACAAGAATGTATATTGGATAATTTCTGGTACCAATATAATAATAAACGTGAAGATAAAGGCTATATGTTATCAATATTAAACAAATTTTTCAATATTTTCATATAAAATGAGACAATATCAATATCGTAGAATTGGGAGACCATAGAATGTAAGACTTTATATGTGGTATTTGAAGGAGAATACCAGAATATATATATCATTTGAAGAAATAGTGGCTCAAAAATAGATTCAAAATTAACAGGAGGAATATCTTGGAAGAAATACACAAATATTGATGAAGCTATGGCTCAAGCTAGAAAAATATTGGGAGTAAATTATTATATGGAGCCACCGCCAAGAATTATATCCAAAATATAGAAAAATAAAAATAAGGAAACCGTTGGGTCTTCACCCTTGGTAAATACAGAGACATCAAAAAGAATTCATATAAAGAATGTCTAGTCAAAGGACAAATCCTTAGACGAATCATATATAGACTTGAAGATTGATGAAAATTAGAGAATATATCTTCACAATGGAAGGAAAATATAAAGGATGAAATATTAATAGATATAAGAAATGAAATGAATTTTAAGTTTGAAGAAATTAAAAGGCAATTGTGAAAAATTTGATATATCAACATCGGATATAGAAATTATGGATATTCTTTGGACATGGGCAATCCCAAAATTAAAAGAATATTGAAGGTAACCCTATGAAGGTACGTCAATATTGATGGGGTAATATCATTTATCGATAAAAGATTCATATATGTGAATAGAAATTTCCAATTCATACATATACGTAAGATTAATTATATCAGCAAATAAAGACAATCTATGCGCTCACCAGAAGATTCATGAAAGCCAGCTCATACTTGTGGCACCAGTAAGAAGAAAAAGGAATTTGGATAACAACAAAGATCCATCTTTACCAAGCAAGAAAATCGTAACCAATGGTACGTTGAACCGACAAACGTACTATGAGTCACTCATACCAAGGACACATATTTGTCTTTACCAAGCCAAAGGGTTATGCAACATGGTACTGAGCTCAAACAAAGGAAAAATCACCACGGCATCATGTAACAATAAATGATAGGTTCTACCTACCTAAGAATCTATCATGAAGTGTCGGTAGAATTATGTTTTGTGTTAATTATCTATGCTGTCCTGTAAAGGTTTAGCAACCTTGTTTTAAGGCTATAATAGCCTATGTACTTATTTAAGTAAATAAAGTCTGGAGGCTCATGAAGACTCAGGAGACGATTCTTTCAGCTTCTCTCGACGCTATAAAAGGAGATCATCAGCCGGATGAGAAAAAAAGGAGGAGGCGAAGGGAAAGAAGCGAAGAGAAACACAGAGCAAGAGTTAGCATTAGCCTTCCACAATAGTGCTCTCTCTTTTAGTAGTAAGACTCCACTATAAAAATATATCCATCCAGAGTTTGTAATATTCTCTGTACAAGGTAACCTCTATCTTTGTTGTTAATTGTCGGGTTTCCCGAAAGGGAAAACCATATGTAAGCTATGTTTGTGGAAATGAAGTGGTTTTGAATATTCTTGAGTTTTCTTAGTTTATTCATATGAGGCAAGGTTTATGCTAAGGACTCTATAGGAGACCCCTCAGTGGTGGTTCTGTAAATTCCCCTAGATGGGCGAGTTCTGTGGGTGGTGTGAACATTAGGCCAGTAGAGAAGTGTTCCTTCGGGTGGAGCGCACGGAGTGACGATAAAAATTACCTCATATGACCATAACTAAGAACGTTTAAAGAAAAGGTCGAGTGTATTCTGAAGTAAATGCGGAATATAAATTGCTATTCAAATGATTAAAAGATAATTAAAAATTAAAATATTCAAATATTAATAAAAACAAATATTAAATAATATAACAAGATATTTCTTGAGAGATTTTATCTCTTAGCTCAGAATATATTCACAAATATATAGGATACCAAGAATGGTTTTGATATAAGATGAATGATATCGTTCTAAATATTCAAAGTTTATGTATTGAATATGCTTTTGATATTTATGAGTATGAAAGTGATATATATAGTGGTTTAAACCACCAAGTATGCTATAATTTGTAATTAGTAATATTCTGATTTGGTGAATAGTATTCGTGAATAGTGTGAATAGTATTCGTCAATAATGTGAATAGTATTCGTGAATAGTGTAAATAGTATTCGTGAATGATGTGAATAGTATTCGTGAATGATGTGAATAGTATTACGAATAGTATTTTTTATTTTTATTTTTATCTTTATCTCAGGATCTTGCAGGTTGGCAAAACCAATATGACGGACGGTTTTGTGCGAGAGGTTGTAAAGTCCTACTAATTACTCACCATATTTCTTGCTAATTTGCTTGAAGTGGCTATGCTTTTTCTTTAAACGTTCTTAGTTATGGTCATATGAGGTAATTTTTATCGTCACTCCAGCGGTTCCACCGAAGGAACACTTCTCTACGGCCTAATGTTCACACCACCACAGGAACTCTGCCCATCTAGGGAAATTCTGAACCACCGCTGAGGGTCTCCTATAGAGTCCTTAGCATAAAACCTTGCCTCATATGAATAAACTAAGAAAATTCAAGAATATTCAAAACCACTTCATTTCCACAAACATAGCTTACATATGGTTTTCCCTTTCGGGAAACCCGACAATTAACAACAAAGATAGAGGTTACCTTGTATAGAGAATATTACAAACTCTGGATGGATATATTTTTACAGTGGAGTCTTACTACTAAAAGAGAGAGCACTATTGTGGAAGGCTAATGCTAGCTCTTGCTCTGTGTTTGTCTTCGCTTCTTTCTCTTCGCCTCCTCCTCTTTTTCTCATCCGGCTGATGATCTCCTTTTATAGCGTCGAGAGAAGCTGAAAGAATCGTCTCCTGAGTCTTCATGAGCCTCCAGACTTTATTTACTTAAATAAGTACATAGGCTATTATAGCCTTAAAACAAGTACCTAGGCTATTATAGCCTTAAAACAAGGTTGCTAAACCTTTACAGGACAGCATAGATAAATAACACAAAACATAATTCTACCGACACTTCATGATAGATTCTTAGGTAGGTAGAACCTATCATTTATTGTTACATGATGCCGTGGTGATTTTTCCTTTGTTTGAGCTCAGTACCACGTTGCATAACCCTTTGGCTTGGTAAAGACAAATATGTGTCCTTGGTATGAGTGACTCATAGTACGTTTGTCGGTTCAACGTACCATTGGTCACGATTTTCTTGCTTGGTAAAGATGGATCTTTGTTGTTATCCAAATTCCTTTTTCTTCTTACTGGTGCCACAAGTATGAGCTGGCTTTCATGAATCTTACGGTGAGCGCATAGATTGTCTTTATTTCTCGATATAATTAATCTTACGGTATATGTATGAATTGGAAATTTCCTATTCACATATATGAATCTTTTATCGATAAATGATATTACCCCATCAATATTGACGTACCTTCATAGGGTTACCTTCAATATTCTTTTAATTTTGGGATTGTCCATGTCCAAACAATATCCATAATTTCTATATCGATGTTGATATATCAAATTTTTCGTCAATTGCCTTTTAATTTCTTCAAACTTAAAATTCATTTCATTTCTTATATCTATTAATATTTCATCCTTTATATTTTCCTTCCATTGTGAAGATATATTCTCGAATTTTCATCAATCTTCAAGTCTATATATGATTCGTCTAAGGATTTGTCCCTTTGACTAGACATTCTTTATATGAATTCTTTTTGATGTCTCTGTATTTACCAAGGGTGAAGACCCAGGTTTCCTTATTTTTATTTTTCTATATTTTTGGATATAATTCTTGGGTTGGCTCCATATAATAATTTACTCCCAATATTTTTCTAGCTTGAGCCATAGCTTCATCAATATTTGTGTATTTCTTCCAAGATATTCCTCTGTTAATTTTGAATCTATTTTTGAGCCACTATTTCTTCAAATGATATATATATTCTGGTATTCTCCTTCAAATACCACATATAAAGTCTTACATTCTATGGTCTCCCAATTCTCGATATTGATATTGTCTCATTTTTATATGAAAATATTGAGAAAGGCTGTTTAATATTGATAACATATAGCCTTTATCTTCACGTTTATTATTATATTGGTACCAGAAATTATCCAATATACATTCTTGTATTTCATCAATGATTATATGGTCTTTTGGCTTAAATTTATATGAATTTGGTGGAAATATTTTGAGCTTATTATCTCCAAAGCTGAAAGATTCTATCCCATTATAATTTATTGTCTTCTTCATTCCTGCAAAATGAAATAGCATGTTAGGTGTTTTAATATCGTGACGCTTCATAGCTATTTGTTCAATATTTGCACATAATTCGTTTTTATTTTTATTTCAAGGAATATGTTGTTTTGAAGATTATCATTAGAAATTTTTGAGTTTCGCTGGATTCGTGATGAAGGGGTCTCACCACGCTTTCGCTTTTCTGAAATATTATCATGATATGGAATGAATGTGATTCCTTGTTCATGTATAATTGTAGTTTGTATTGATTTTTGTAAAAATCTAAGACCAATTATCATGTCTTCATTTATCATTGATAAGTCTCTTATTGTAATTTCATCTATTGTATATTTTGTATCATTTATATATATTTCAATATTATAAGCCAAATTATTATGGACCTTTTTTATTCCTGACATATCTGTGGATATTTCTGCTTTATTATCATCTATTGTTTGAACTATATCAGGACATTTTATGAGATATTTGCTATGGATGATATTTTTTGTACATCCTGTATCTACTAAAGCTAATATTTTAAAAATAATGTAAGCTTTAGTTTTATTTTCTTTATCGATTCTTATTCCCAAAACATCTTTAAAGGAAATTTTACTATATATTTATTTTCAAGATTAGTTATTGTATTATTTAATCTGGGTTATTTTAGCCCCTTTGTTATCTTTTAATATTATAGTTTGTTCTTTAAACTCAGTATTTTCTAAAATTTCTTCTTTATGTGGCTTATTTATTTGATTGTTTAGTTCTTCTATTTTAACTTCTAGATTATTAATCTGTTTTCCAATATTCTAACTCTATTGGACAATATTCTTTCTTCGATTCTAATTCTATTTCCTTTTCCAAATTTGATTTTTGCCTTTAGACATGAAGAGCATGCTTGTTTTAGACATAGACTACAAGTAGCTCTATTTTCTTGACTTGGATAATATATACAAAAGGCACATTTTATATTATAATCGCCTTTTCCTTTGATCAATCATGTTCTGACTTACTTGGTCCATCATTTCAACTCTTAGACCAGCTAGTTCATCTATTAAATCTAATTCATCATTGCTTGACTCATATTCTTCTTCATTGTTCTCAATTTCTTCTGTTTCAATTATTGAATATATTGATTCATCATCCTTTATTTGATCATCACAAACTAATATATTTTCATTTATACTGTCTATGATTAAAACTCTTTCTTGTTCTTCATATTTACTAGAATATCTTTTCTGATCTTTATTAGGACAAGTTGTACTTAAATGATCAGGGGAATTGCATATAAAACATCTACAAGTTTTATCATAATTCTTTCTAGGATCATAACGCCTTACATTCCTTTTATGTAAATATGGACTTCTATTATCAGATCTTTTTAGAAAGAATCTTTTCTTAGTCTTATAACCTTTATTCTGAGGTTTTCGATATTTTTTATTTGTAGATTTCTCTTCTCCATAAGTTAAAGGTATTTGGACTATCTTATTACAAAAATTATAGTCTGCATATTTCATAGATCTTTGAGCTTGTATACTTGTACATATCTTTTTTAATTGTTTAAAGACAAAAGTTATAGCTTGAGATATATTAAGGACTGAACCTTGAGTTTCTTTTTTATATTCTTCATATATCATACTTCCTAATGGATCAGGTAATTTGTTAAAATATCTTTCAACTATACTTATGTTGTAGCCTTGTTTGGTGATAGTAGCATTATATAGATAATGTTGTGAAATTTTTTATTCCTTTCCAATTGGTTAATGTTAATTTTTCTATTTCTTTTAACCTTTCATTCGTAAAGTAGTATATCCTAACTCGGATCTTCACTATAATGATATTTGATATCATATTTGCAAAATTATATGGATTACTACCTGCTCTTTTTAATTCTTCATAAAGACCATGATTTTTTTCTACCCATTGTTCCCATAAAACTTTTACAGATTCTCCTAGAAATGTTTCTAAGTATGTTATCATATCTTCAACTTTATTTCCTATATTGTGCTGATTTTGCATATATTTTTGCACTATTAAGCCTTTCCATATGCTTATAATATTTGGCCAATCTATGGGGTCATAAAGTGCGGCTAAGTTAAGAATAGCACCATCACTCTTATAATTTTGAAATTTTCTGCTTTTTCAAACTCTCTTCTCCTTGATCCCATATGTCTATATTGTCCAGGATATAATTATATGTATAATCTTCTTTTACGCGTGCCAAGTTCTGCCATTCTAGATGGTCTTTCCATTTCTCCTTCATTTTTGATGAACTATCCCCATATCTTCTTTTCTTTCCTGTTTCTACTTCCATGGCTTCTATAGCATTATCTAAATTATGTAGTCCTATCTCATCTAAAGAGTTTATAAAATCATTGTTTTGTTCAGAGGTATTTGTAATTTCTTCTTCAATGCATATTTCATTTTCTAATTTATTTTCTTCTTCATAGCTTTCTAATAGTAATTTTTCATTTGTTTCCCATTGCTCTTCTTCACTTACTATTTGTTCTGTTTTAGTATCTATCTTTTTTACTTCTTTGATATTATTTTTTTAATTCTGCCTTACTAGTACATTTATTCTTATTACTTTGTATTTTTGCATTTTCGATGGCCAATTCCTTGTCCTTTTTTAACTTTTAATCAGTATATTTCTCTAGAAAAATATATTTCTTTTCTCTTATAGCGAGGCCATTCACATTTCCAAGTATTATTATATTCGTTTTCAGCTTGTTTTAATTTGTTTTCATAATGTTTTATTTCACTATCTAAATCTAATTTTTCCATAAATTGGACACACTTGTGTCTTCTATTATCTTCAATATCTTGTTGAGATATAACTGAGTCTAAATCGTCTAAGGCTCTAGTTTTATAATTTGTAAATCTAATACTTGTGCTTCCATTATTATTTTGATAACTTATATAATCATTGGGTTGTTTTAAAACCTTATTTTCTATAAAATTACTTATATTCCATTCTTCTCCTGCCCTTTCTTCAGAACCAATTTTTAAGGGACTCATGAATTTTATTCCTTTGGATTGCATTTTTTCAATTACGTCATTTACATTTACCTTATATTTAGATCCACTATTATTAGTTAATCTTCCTATGAATTCTATGCTTACTAATAA
>JAYEVH010000419.1:90000-178563 GCA_036346255.1 Ampelocalamus luodianensis
AAGCGAGAGAACAACGAACTCTTATTCCACCTCTCAATTGGTCTTTTCACTCAAACAAAGATCACCTCCTTTAACGAGAAACACACAACAGAACTCGCTTTAAAACACACTCTTTTACCGACATAGCCCAACTGAATATGAAGGATTCTCATCGCAACCAAACGTTACCAACTCGGTACTAAAAGAAGTCTAATCCAGAAACACGGATTTATCACGAAAATCTTTCCACTTTCAAATTAGAAAATTTGCAAATAAACACCACGTCCGCCAAAAGAGAAAACACTCGAATAACCAAATCCATCATTTCTTTTATTCTTTCTGAACTGATAAGTACCACATATACCAACACAAAGTCAAGCCCAATTTATAAAGACATCCGTCATAACTCATAGCTCATACAAGAATCAAGAGAGCGTTTGGTTCAGAAATAATCTTTTCTCAATTTCTCCTTTAGAAATAAAATTTCTTTCAACCTTTTGGAATCCCGATTCATCGCATAACACACTAACCCATCTCTCTTAACTTGGCATTCTTAATGCTAAGCACAAAGAAATACATCAACCACACCTCAGAGAGACTCTATCGACCCCACGAAATAATACTCTAGTCAACTCCTCTCACATGAATTGCTCGATAGATAACCGCGCATCCCAAAATTGATCTTCACACGTAATCACGTTACCTCAGTCCTTAAGAATGAACATCTCGAAATTCTCATCACATATTCTCATGTATTTCACCAATAGATTTCTATCAATGATCATCATACTATTCGAAATCCATCATTATTATTTGGGCGATCAAAGTCCTAGCATAACAATGTAAATCCCAAATTTAACCTCCAAGACTCTTGCAACGAAATTCTCATATAAAAGATAGGGAAATCCTCAAATTAAATCCCTAAAATTCCACAATTCCCACATACTCACTCATTAACATCATCATGAAAATATTTTTCTTGACCAGTTTACCTTTACAAAGATTATAACTCTCAGAAGGTTACTCATTTAAAGCCAAATCACTCTTGACATTACTCAACATTTTCTATTACCCCATTAATGGACATGACGATTCGATTACTTGTAATCCCACTCTCATTAAACCACATCATCAAGTATAACCATGCACAACCTCGCAATACTACCAAATTGCGATACTCTATAAAATTGATCAAGATTTCCATACTTTCGGTAATTCTAATGTTCCACCCGAAGTGAACAAAAGATCTTGGATCACAATCACTATAGGTTCTACTAGCTGCAACAATGCAATCAGTTTAACCCCATAAGGCAACCTTCCGTTGAGATAGACTTCTCTCAAAGGATTATATTACGAAATTATTTCATCCTCTAATGCTCATCGAATAACTTACAACTTAAAGTTTCACAACTACAATTATTAAACACCTCAAAAGACTCAGGTGAAACGAATAGGTCGATTCTTTCTCAAAAGAAAGAGCGAATAAAAACAATTTTTTTCCCCACCAACTAGGAAAACATGTGCCACCCGCAGTGAACACAAGACCAAGGAAAATTGTCACTTAGGCAACGTACTCAAAAAAAATATAAGGGAAAGTCAACAGTCGAGGGCTCAAGCCCTATTGAAAGCGAATACCAAACCACAAATGAGAAAAAGGTAATGCCCTTTGAAAATTGATAACTCATATAGAACAACTACATAAGATTTAAGCACTCTCAAATAAACTGCAAGATGCGAAACGTGACTTGAATCTAAATTTCTTATACTTCACTCCTTCCTTTAACAAGAAAGGTTATTTTCTGTGATTACTACATCACTTTGCCAGCTAAAACAAGATAAACTCTTAAGACCAAATCATAGGAACCACTTAAGAACCAATAAAACCCTTCAACATGTCACTTTTTTTTCAAAGCAACTTAATCACCACTCACACAAGTCACAATCTCTTGCAGATAATCTTACTAACATCAAGATTAATATACTCTGAACACGAATGTTTATCATCAACTATTCCATTAGAAAGCCCCCAAAGTTTCACCAAATTGTTCCATACTACAAGTTCATCCCATCTTTAAAATGAGAGTATACCCAAAACCATAGAACATCACTACCTCAACCTCTTAAGTTTAGAAGGGGTCTACTATACAATTGAAAAGCTCCTACCAAAACCCCTTTCATCAAAGACACAATATCATCCGTTTATTTCACAATCATGTGGGCATAAGCCACCTATTATATCATATCCGCTCAACTTTTAGCGATGCTCAACATCAATTTCAACACACAATGCTTATACTACAACCATTGTTGTTATCAAGCGCTTCATTATGAAATCCAGCTTGCTACCTACTTTTCTTTCCCAGTCACATGGATAATTACAAGCACATATTCAAATATTCCTCCTCATATTTGGATTTCAAGCAAACATACACTAAAACTTCAAAATCGAAATCTTCTATCGATCAAAAGTCTCAACAACACTACAACCAATTTCATTGAGTCATTCTGTATAGAGGAACTATATAGAACTTCTCCCATAAATTCTAGCTCTACCCGTATTCAATCCCTTCAACCGATTAAACACAATTCTGATAATTAATCATACTAAGGATTATGTAAATCTGGCATTTCCTCTAGTTTCCCTTTCCACACAATTAAATTAATCTATTGGAACCAAAGAACCCAACAAGTTTAGCAACCTAAACAGTTTTAATGACCAGACTAGTTCATCAAGGTTCCATACTTCTTGATATCCCTTAATTACTACTCATATATACATTTCATTAAGAACTAGTAGATGACCACATGAACTTAATCAATTTCACTTCCAAAGTTACTAATTAATATTAATTATGCATCATACCAAAACAAGTTATTTGAATACAAACTCTAACTTAACCATAACAAGGCATCAGAAAAGGATTTTTAACAATTTCCAATAGAAAAGAGTTGCCTTAAATTTCAATGCTCGGAATAATCCAAAAGGAACACATAGAGCCAAAGCTTTCTCATGCTAACAAACTTGCAACAAAAAACTCTCAATATCCAACTATCAAACGAATAAATGAGTAATTCTTTTCCAATGAGAAAGAAGGAACAACCATGGAATTATCAATATTGCCAATTGACAAGGATCACAAGTAGCAAAAGCGACTCAACAGTCGGAAAACAATAATTGTTTCAGAGAACCGTTAGAGACCAAGAAACACAACAACTACCATGAACCACGAACCCAAGAGAGATTCATCATCCACCACAGAACAAGAATTTGCCAAGATCAAAGATCAAAAAGAAAACAGCTTTCTAAAGCAGCTCACGCTCAACTCCTGCAACTATGGTATTCGGGTTAACTACTCTATTCGTCTACTACGAATGGTGGTAAAACCTGACAAGGTCCAAGGTCACAACCACGGCCTCCACTTCTTAACAACCATTAACAACTCGCATAAACAATATAATCAAGTATGATTATACATGATCATCTCATGGCAATCATAGAATATATTTATAGATATAGAATATCCTAACATAGATTAACAACAAGAAATATAGCACAGAGGCAATTCACAATTGCTCAACAAATGTAACACAACAACAAATAATGCGGAAGCAATATAATTCCCAACCCCACCTACTGTGCACAGTGTGTCAATTTAATATCTTCCTATTAACCACGGACCTAAAGCCCGCTCTGATACCAACTGTAACACCCCAACTCACAACGAGCCTGGAATGCTACTGGAATTAAAATTAAACTAAAACTTGATACTAATTTTTGGCATAACCTCCTTTGTATAGTCAACTATACCGAGGCTCTAACAAATAATCATGGCAATTAGCAATAAACTCCATATTCAAGTTCATTCAAGTATGCAAGATAATCTATTAAACATAACCAAAATTTGCTATTCTCATTATTACAATTAATCTGAATCTCAAAAACCATCCATAAGTAATTCTTAAGGTTGAGTGGTAGTGCGTGCATCCAAACATCTACTCCCTCCCATGCATGCCGATCTTGCCAGTTGTACCTAAAACATATCAAAGCAAGAGTGAGCCCAAAGACTCAAAGAAGTATCAACAAGGCTAAAGCTAAACTCACGATCATAGCATCAACATACCAAAGTAAACACTACACTAAACATATCCTTCATGCTTATGTAATGCGACCATGCAATGCACCTTTTGAACTTTATCTCTTTTTCGCATTTTACTGCAGAATGCGGGGTATACATCCGTCGATGGATACCTTGCACGTGCCCTCCGGGCACAGGGACCAAGAGCCTATACACCACTTGTATAGGACCTTTGCCCATCATCTTAATGATGGGGACCTCTTACTCATTGCCCACATTCGACGAATGTAGGGACCTCAAGCCCGCCATCTACATGACGGGGACCTCGATCATGCATAGTCACCACGTGACCAATCCTCCAATATGATTGCATGATGCACACGAACAAAACTTTAAAACATCATACATATGGATTCACAACAACGACATGCATGAATAAACTTATTCATACTTCAAGCATTTCCTCATCAATGACATTCTTAGCAGTCTAGTATCCATGAATAGCACACATATTCATAATACTAGCAAACATGAACAATCCTTCATGAATAACAATTAATCATAACTCAAGTGTTCACCATCCTTAAACATACATATCACACTATAAAGCATGCATTGTTATTACGCATCAAAGTACTAGCACCCTATGTCAAACATTCATCATTATTCTCTCAATCAGAGTACTTGCATTCACCAAGATAAATTGGAACTCATCACAATAACATCCACTTTAACCATAACTAGCATTCATCAAGATAAATGGAAACTCATTACATTAACATTCATGCATGGCTATTACGAGTAGAACACAAACACTCTCAGCATAAAAACATAGTTACGCTATAACCCGAATACTTGCCTCAACCGTGCGAGAACGGTGGACGCGAAGAGGGCGCTACCCCTGGGATCACGCTCCCACCTGAATATAAAGATAACCCCAATCTAAGACCAACATACTGGACCAAAATCATAAATAAAAACACAAATTAACTTGCTAAACTCCCAAGTGTTTCCAATCTTCCAATTTCTAGCGATGGATTTGGTGTTCACTACGGACAGTCAACTTCTAAAATACATAACTTTCTGCTCAGGGGTCCAATTAAGATGTTCTCAG
The DNA here is from genome assembly GCA_036346255.1 of Ampelocalamus luodianensis. Classification (NCBI taxonomy): domain Eukaryota; kingdom Viridiplantae; phylum Streptophyta; class Magnoliopsida; order Poales; family Poaceae; genus Ampelocalamus; species Ampelocalamus luodianensis. The sequence continues at coordinate 95,170 of JAYEVH010000419.1, forward strand.
ACTTTCTGGAAAGGTAACTAAATTTCCCAAATAAACTTAGTTGGGGAGCCCTTTTGATTCTGCCAAATACTACCTCTACCAAGCCAAACTACAGAACATCAAAATTCACGTCGGGTTCTCTGGACAGTACACTAAAACCTCCATAACTTTTGCTACGAACGTCCAAATCTTGTGTTCTTTAACTCTATGAAAAGGTATAGAAATTACCCACATTTTTCGTTATATTGAGGTCCTCTGATTTCGAACTTAACTAGCAGATTCATCCCATTTTCTACAGACTGTTCAAAACTGACAGATTAACAGAGCAGCGATACTAAAAAAATTCATAACTTCCTGACCGTTAATAGGATTTGGGTGATCTTGGTGGCCACTGAAAGCTAAGAACATAATATACATATCTCTAGGAGATCAAACCTCCTAATTCGGCCTCTAAACACATGAAACTGGCCGCGTAACATTCTGGACAGAATTGAACATTGAACAGAATTAATCCGATCCAATCGATCTAATAGCAATCGCCTCTAATGACTATCACACATCACAAGAAACCCGTCATTACCCTTGACGACGTGCTGGACGACGACGAACAGGCCCCGAAGAAGATCCTCCTCCTTCTCTCTTCCTTCTCTTCTCCCTTTTGTTCTCCCTTCTCTTCTTTTCCCCTTCTTCTTCCTCCTTGGCCGGCTACAATGGGGCTTCCTCTTCCCTTTGGCCAGCAGCAATGGGGGTGGAGGGGAGGTAGGGAGGAGGTGGTTGGGGCGCCGGTTGGAGGAGGGGAGGGGAGGGGAGTGGAGGGGAGGGGAGGGGTGAGGCTAGGTTTTGAGGGAGGGGGTGGCGCCTCCCCCCCTATGGCCGGCCAGCCACATAGGCCAAGGCCCAGGGCCCGAGTTGCCAACCAAATGCGGAAAACCCCCTCACAAATCCTGATTTGGTGATTTTCTAAAAGAACCATTCTCCTGATTAAATTAATCTCTCCCGACTAATTCTTGTCGAATAAGTTTTAGGGTATTACACATATATAGCTGCAAAATAAAGCCAAGTGAATAGATAAGAGCTCAGATTTGTACCTTTCCTGTAGAGGGCTGGTATCGCGGATCATCATATATAGATAAAGAAGGACCACAACCCCATCAGATTCAGATAGCAACTCTTCTGGTGGTGAAGATGCTTTTGTTGTCAAAGTGAAACATCAGTCATCAGTCTGATCCACAAAAAAGCTTATGTAAACACTGAACACGAAATCTGATAATAAACTACAAAAAGCTTATGTAAACACTGAACACAAAATTTGATAATAAACCCTAGAAAATATATTAATGCAAATATGCAAGAGCTATCTAGAAAAACACTCAGCAAGACAGCATGCTAAATCTCTAGAAAACATACTCCTCAATCTTTTACAGAACCACAACGACGAATAGCAACTCAGAAAAACCGTAATTTGGCCATCTACAATGCAGCAAGGGGCGGCAGGTGGAGAGAGAAGGAGGCGAAGAAGGGAGAGGGAGGGGACCGAGAGGTGAAGAAGGACCAGGGCGCAGCACGCGGTGTTGGAGTCCGGACCGACGGTGGAGGCAGGGACGCCAGGCGAAGGGGAAAAGAAGACCGGGAGCAGACGCGAGAAGGAGTAGAAGTGGGGCGCGAGATGCATTTGGAGAGGGAGAATGTAATACTTCAAATTCCAATTAGAGAGAATATTACTCGGGAGAGGGAAATTTATTCAATAGCGAATGCAACAAAGTTTAGATATGGAAATAAGTTCAAAATTCAGTTTTTTGAGAGAGCTTTGGGCCGCCAACCCATAGTCGTAGAGGAAAAAGCTAGCCTTAGAGGCCCATGGCCCATGGCCCATGGAAGGTTGATAGCCCACTTAAAGGCAAGAAAGGGGGGATTAAGCCACAAACCCTAATATGCTACAGTATTTCCATCTGCTACAGTGTCGCCGCACTGCTCTGATGCCGGTTGCTCTGAGAATCGCGCCCTTGGCCGTCGCTACTATCCCGGTGTTTCCCGCAAAGTGGCCACCATAAGGAAGAGGAAGGAAGAAGGAGAAGAGGAGAGGTTGTCCTCACAGGTTTTATCAGCGTAACACGCATCTCCAAGGGTATCAATTCGTTTCCCCGCTATTTTGATGATGTTTAGATGTGAAAATTGGATTAGTTTGATTGGATCAAGTTCTGTCCGCAGTAGATTCAATTCTGTCCAGTTTATTGTGTGGCTAGTTTTGGGTTCTTAGAGGCCGAATTAGAAGTTTTGATCTGCTAGAGTTATTTAGAGGATGCTCTTAGCTTTCAGTGGCCGCCAAGATCACCTCATTCCGACTTTCGAGTCAAAAGTTATGATAGATTTACTATCTGCTGTCCAGAATCCTGACGAGAATTAGCAGTCTCTGTATAGGTTGATATATGACCTAGTTAGAGGGTGATTCAGAGGTCTTGCCCATAACAAATTTTGAAGGTGATATCACTAGCTTTCAGGATTGATAAAGAACACCTCATTTTGATTTATAGATCAAAAGTTATGCACTTTTCTTTGTGACTGTCAGATTGTAGGTCAGTCTGTCCAGATTGTATGTCAGTTTCTATCTTTAGTTTTGACCCGTGTGCCACTTTTTGTTAAAGGCAAAATTTGAATGTCGTGCCAACTAGGTTATTGTAGGTAATTTCATAACCTTTTCAGATTGTTAAAGAACACTCAATTCGGAGTTGTAGTTTAAAAGTTATGGACGTTTTAGTTCTGCTGTTCTAATTGCTCAGTCAGATTCTGTTCTGCTATTTCGTTTGACAGTTAGCAATTTAGTTTGGCCGAATTGGGTTATCTCGTCAACTACAAAGTTGTAGATATATTTGTTAAGCTCGTGTAGGATCTGGGCTCATCTCTTTTGGAGTCCCAGATCATTAGTTTTGGTCTTTACCGTGCTGCTGTCCTGATGGGATTCCATGTTATCGCTGGAATTTCAGATTCGGGTTATGACTATGTTTTGGGTGTGCAAGAGGGTAGTGTAGAATATTAATTCATGATGGGCTCTATGTTGTTCTTATTTCGGTTATTTAATTGTTTAGGCCGCGAGCCTCACGGGTTTGGGAGCGCCATCGTTGCTCGCTAACGCACGCAACGCTTGAAGGCAAGTACTTTGTTGGTTTTAAATGCTGTGATTGTGAATGTTTACATGAATATGATGTGACATCTTGTGATACCGAAATGCTGAATTGGTTATGTTCTATCAATATGTGGAGTAAATGCGAAAGATGATATTAGCATTGTTCATGTTCATATCATGCATCCTTTTATTCATGCTATGTCCACGGAGTGGGTGTAAGTCCCACCATTCCAATGTGGGCAGGTTTGGACATTGTCATGTCCGCCCACGGAGTGGATTGAAAGACCCATCAATTCCAGTATGGGCACGTAAGACCCATCAATTCCAGTATGGGCAGCTTTGGACACCTATATGAAACGTTCTTCATATAGGACTTGGATCCCGCACTTTTGTTAAGGTGCGGGCTTAAATGAACACCGACGGGTGTGTCACTCGCTATACCTGAGTATAAGCATGTGTGCAGTCCATCCTTGAGTACATTCATTCATGCCATGCATTCCTAAGTTTTCATTCGATGTATGCTCATATTCTCTTATGATGATGACTTGTTCATATGTGTGTTATGTCCCTTTTCTCAGACTTTGAGTCGTGGACTCACTCTTGCGTTGTTTGTTTATTTTAGGTAACCCCTGATGTTGGCTCACTTGGGAGGGAGTAGACACGCACTACTTGTTCACTTCATCCAATTCATGTTCAAGATTAAATTTAGTTCTATCTTACATTCGTAAATGATGAACTGTAATAATAAATTTATAAGTGGTGAAGGAAGGATACCTTCTCCACATTGATGTCGAATTATTCTGCGTGTGAACTTTCATTATCAATGAACTGAAATAAATAGATTAGATGGTGAAGGAAGGATACCTTCATCATGTCTTGGTTGTTTTGATACTATCATTAGTTGATTTTATTCAAATTCTTCCGCATTATGGATGTATGTTAGATGTTTTAGGTGACATCTTGGCTTCGAATAGCTGTGGTGTTCTGATTGGTATCGAGCGGGCTTTAGGTCCGTGGTTAATAGAAAAATATTAAATTGACACCTCGTGTACGTAGGTGGGGTTAGAATTACATTGCTTTCGCATTATCGTTGTTATGTTTCATTTGTTGAGCAATTGTTGAATTGCCTCATACTATCTTTCTTGTTGTTAATCTATAATATGTTATGTTATGATATTCTATATCTATGAATCTATTCTATGATTGCCATGAGATGATCATGTATAATTATATTTGATTATTTTGTTTATGTGTGTCGATAATGGTTGTTAAGAAGTGGAGGTCGTGGTTGTGGCCTTGGACTTTGTCGAGTTATACCATCGTTCGTGGTAGACGAATAGAGTAGTTACCCGAATACCCTAGTTGCGTGGAGTTGAGCGTAAGTCGCTTGAAAAGTTATTTTATTTCTTGACCTCAAATTTTGGCAAATTCTTGTTCTATGGTGGATGATGAATTTTTTTGGGTTCGTGGTTTATGGTAGTTGTTGTGTTTGATGGTCTCTAATGGTTCTCTCAAACAATTATTGTTTTTCATTCGTTGAGTTGCTTTTACGACTTGTGATCTTTGTCAATTAGCAATATTGATAATTCCATGGTTGTTCCTTCTTTCTCATGAGAAAAGAATGACTCATTTATTCGTTTGATAGTTTGAGTAATGAGAGTTTTATGTTGCAAGATTATTAACATGAGAAAGTTTTGGCTCTATGTATTCCTTTTGGATTATTGCGAGTGTTGAAGTTTAATGCCTCTCTTTTCTGATGAAAATTGTTAAAATCCTTTTGTGATGCCTTGTTATGGTTAAGTCAGAGTTGATAATCGAATAATTTGATATGGTATGGGTATCAAGTTGAGTCATGGTGTGGTGCATAATTAAAATTAGTTAGTAACATTGGAAGTGAAATTGATTAAGTTGATGTTGTTTTTACTAGTTATTGATGAACTGTATGTATAGGTAGTGGTGAGAGTATGCCTATACCTTTTGGAGCCAAAAGGAGATATTAAGAAGTATGAAACGTTGATGAATTAGTATGGTCATTAAAATTGTTTAGGTTGCTAAACTTGTTGGGTTCTATGGTTCCAATGGATTAATTTAAATGTGTGAAAGGGAAACTAGAGTAAATCTTTGGATTTACATATTCTCTAGTATGATCGGTTATTGGAATTGTGTACAACCGGTTGAATAGATTGAATATCGGTGGATCTAGAATTTATGGGAGGGGTTCTATGTAGTTCTTCTATATAGAATGATGCGATGAATTTGGTTGTATCTGTTGTTGAGACTTTTGATCGATAGAAGATTTTGAATATGTGTTTGTTAATATCCATGTGATTTGGGAAGGAAAGTAGGTAGCAACTAGATTTCATAATGAAGCGATTGATAACAACAATGGTTGTAGTATAAGCGTTGTGTGTTGAAGTTTGATGTTGAGCATCGCTAAAAGTTAAACTGATATGATATAATAGGTGGCTTATGCCCACATGATTGTGAAATAATCGGATGATAATGTCTCCTTGATGAAAGGGTTTTGGTAGAAACTTTTCAATTGTGTAGTAGACCCTTCTAAACTTAAGAGGTTGATGTAGTGATGTTGTATGGTTTTGGTATACTCTCGTTTTGAAGATGGGATGAAAAGGTAGTAGAGAACAATTTGGTGACATTTTGGGGCTTTCTAATGGAATAGTTGATGATAAAGATTCGTGTTCAGAGTGTATTATTCTTGATGTCAGAAAGATTATCTGCAAGAGATTGTGACTTGTGTGTGTGGTGATGATTCCTTTAGAAATAAAGTAATTGGATCGTGTTTCGTAATTTTCATTTAGTAAAAGTGTTTCAAGTTTTGCGTTGTGTTCATTTGGACCTCTTGAGTTATGTGGTGATTGAGTTTGTTTGAGCAAAGTGACATGTTGAAAGATTTTATTGGTTCAAGTGGTTCCTGTGATTTGGGTATTAAGAGCTTATCTGTTTAAGCTAGGAAAGTGATGTATTTACCATTAAAATAACCTTCCTTGTTAAAGGAAGGAGTGAAGTATAAGTAATTGAGATCTAAGTCACATTTCGCATCTTGCGTTTATTTGAGTGTGCTTAAACCTTATGCGCTTGTTCCATAAGAGTTTATCAATTTTCAAAGGGATTACCTTCTTCTTATTTGTGGTTTGGTATTAAACACAATAGGGCTTGAGCCTCGATCGTTGACTTTCACTTATGTTTTCGAGTCCTTTGCCTAGCGACTTTTTCCCTTGGTCTGTGTTTACTTGAGCAAGAAATGTCTTCTTTTGCCTTTTCTTTTGAGGAAGGATTCATCGATTCGTTTCACAAGGGTCTTTCGTAGTGTTTATTCAATATGATTGTGAGACCTTGGATTGTAAGTTATTCGAGGAGCATAGAAAGATGAACTATTTTCGTGTATAATTCTTGGAGAGAATAATATTTATCTGAATGTTTGCCTTTGAGGCTAAACCGATTGTATTATTGCAACCATTAGAATCTATGGAGATTTGTGATCCAAGATCCTTTGTTCAATTGGTGGAACATTAGAATTTTCGAAAGGATGGGAATCTTGATCGATGTATTAGAGTGCCGCGATTGAGTACCATGCACGTTGCACAGATGAAATATGACGGTGTTGTAATGAAAGTAATATTAGCGAAGTAATCGATCGTTAAAGTGGTTAATGAGATAGCCAGGTAGCGGGATTGTTGGATTATTACTAGGAATGTTTTGGACTTAGCAAGTAACTCTCTAAGAGTTAGAATCTTTATAAAGATAATTGGGTCTAGGAAATATTTTCGTGTTGATGTTAATGCGCGAGTATGTTTGGATTGTGAGAATTTTAGGGATTTAACTGAGGTTTCTCTTATTTCCTATATGAGAAGTTCGTTGTAGGGTCTTGAAGTTAATTTTGGGCTTAGCATTTTTATGCTAGGACTTTGGTCGCTCAATGATTATGTGTAGAGGAATTAGAATAAGGGTGGATTCGAACAATGGGATGATCATTGATAGAATCCTTTGATGAAGTATGTGAATGGGTGTCTTGAGAATTCGAGTTGTTTACTCTTAGAAGATGGAGGTGATGTAATTGCATATGAGATCTATTTTGAGATGCATGGAAATCATCTGTCAAAGTAATTCTATCAAGAGAAGAGTTGGCTAGAGTATGTTTCGTGGAGTCAAAAGAGCCTATCTCGAAGCGTGGATGATTTATTTTGACTTGAGCATAGCGTTGAGAATGCCAAGTTAGGAGAGATGAGTTAGTGTGTTAAGCGATGAATTGGAATTCCAAAGTTTGAGAAAAAATTTATTCCTAAAAGAGAAACTGAGAAATTGATGCTTTCTCAAGTAATGACATGTTTTCTTGATTCTTGTTTGAGCTACGTGCTTATGGTGATGTCTTCTGAAATTGAGTTTCTTTGTATGTTGGTATGTGTGGTTCTAATCAGTTCAGAAAGAAAAAAAAATGATTGATTCGGTTATTCGAGTGATTTGTCCTTTGGCTTTTGTGGCGTTTAAATCGCAAGCCGCCCACTTGGAAAGTGGACAGTTTTTTTTTCATGATAAATCTTCGATTCTAGATTTGACTCTTTTGGTATCGAGTTGGCATTGTGTGGTTACGACGGGAATCCTTACTTTCAGTTGACTCTATTTGTAATAGAGTTGTTCAAAGCAAGTTCTGTTGTGTGTCTCTCGTTAAAGGATGTGATCCTTGTTTCGGTGAAGAGTTCGATTGAGAGGTGGAACAAGAGTTCCGTGTGCTATGCGCATGTTGTGTGGATTGGTACCAAAGAGGAGGTTAACCCAAAGTACTTTGGTTTGTTCTCGACAATTGTGGGGGTTAAGAGGTTGGCGTATCGCTAGGACCGTCACGGTTCCATACGCGAGAACCCAATGTGCCGTGTTCGGTACTAAGTGAGCAACTAAGCAATTCCAAGCTTGGTATTTCGTTAAAGACGTTGTCCATCGAGTAGGGTCTTACCTTCGATTCTCTTCTAATGAGTGTACCGGAAATACCGGGTGGAGTTTTAGGACGGACGTCGTTTACGTCGCTTTGTTGTGGTCTCAATGTCCGAGAGAGACCACTTGGGAGTTGGAGTCTCACATGTGCGATCGATATCGGATTTGTTCATAGTAGGTACGTGGTTATCCTTGTTCAAATTCGATTGCATTTTCTTTCGGTTAGTTCATCGAGTAGATTCGGGTCGAATCTCATTAAGGGGTAGAATGTAATACTTCAAATTCCAATTAGAGAGAATATTACTCGGAGAGGGAAATTTATTCAATAGCGAATGCAACAAAGTTTAGATATGGAAATAAGTTCAAAATTCAGTTTTTGAGAGAGCTTTGGGCGCCAACCCATAGTCGTAGAGGAAAAAGCTAGCCTTAGAGGCCCATGGCCCATGGCCCATGGAAGGTTGATAGCCCACTTAAAGGCAAGAAAGGGGGATTAAGCCACAAACCCTAATATGCTACAGTATTTCCATCTGCTACTGATTGTCGCCAAGACTGCTCACATGCCGGTTGCTCTGATAAGAAGCGCCCTTGGCCGTCGCTACTATCCCCGGTGTTTCCCCTGCAAAGTGGCCGACCATAAGGAAGAGGAAGGAAGAAGGAGAAGAGGAGAGGTTGTCCTCACAGGGTTTTATCAGCGTAACACGCATCTCCAAGGGTATCAATTCGTTTCCCCGCTATTTTGATGATGTTTAGATGTGAAAATTGGATTAGTTTGATTGGATCAAGTTCTGTCCGCAGTAGATTCAATTCTGTCCAGTTTATTGTGTGGCTAGTTTTGGGTTCTTAGAGGCCGAATTAGAAGTTTTGATCTGCTAGAGTTATTTAGAGGATGCTCTTAGCTTTCAGTGGCCAAGATCACCTCATTCCGACTTTCGAGTCAAAAGTTATGATAGATTTACTATCTGCTGTCCAGAATCCTGACGAGAATTAGCAGTCTCTGTATAGGTTGATATATGACCTAGTTAGAGGGTGATTCAGAGGTCTTGCCCATAACAAATTTTGAAGGTGATATCACTAGCTTTCAGGATTGATAAAGAACACCTCATTTTGATTTATAGATCAAAAGTTATGCACTTTTCTTTGTGACTGTCCAGATTGTAGGTCAGTCTGTCCAGATTGTATGTCAGTTTCTATCTTTAGTTTTGACCCGTGTGCCACTTTTTGTTAAAGGCAAAATTTGAATGTCGTGCCAACTAGGTTATTGTAGGTAATTTCATAACCTTTTCAGATTGTTAAAGAACACTCAATTCGGAGTTGTAGTTTAAAAGTTATGGACGTTTTAGTTCTGCTATTCTAATTGCTCAGTCAGATTCTGTTCTGCTATTTCGTTTGACAGTTAGCAATTTAGTTTGGCCGAATTGGGTTATCTCGTCAACTACAAAGTTGTAGATATATTTGTTAAGCTCGTGTAGGATCTGGGCTCATCTCTTTGGAGTCCCAGATCATTAGTTTTGGTCTTTACCGTGCTGCTGTCCTGATGGGATTCCATGTTACTGCTGGAATTTCAGATTCGGGTTATGACTATGTTTTGGGTGTGCAAGAGGGTAGTGTAGAATATTAATTCATGATGGGCTCTATGTTGTTCTTATTTCGGTTATTTAATTGTTTAGGCCGCGAGCCTACGGGTTTGGGAGCGCCATCGTTGCCTGCTAACGCGTCGCAACGCGGAAGGCAAGTACTTTGTTGGTTTTAAATGCGTTGTGATTGTGAATGTTTACATGAATATGATGTGACATCTTGTGATACCCGAAATGCTGAATTGGTTATGTTCTATCAATATGTGGAGTAAATGCCGAAAGATGATATTAGCATTGTTCATGTTCATATCATGCATCCTTTTATTCATGCTATGTCCACGGGAGTGGACTGTAAGTCCCACCATTCCAATGTGGGCAGGTTTGGACATTGTCATGTCCCGTCCACGGGAGTGGATTGAAAGACCCATCAATTCGGTGATGGGCACGTAAGACCCATCAATTCCAAGTATGGGCAGCTTTGGACACCTATATGAAACGTTCTTCATATAGGACTTGGATCCCCGCACTTTTGTTAAGGTGCGGGCTTAAGTGAACAGCGGGTGTGTCACTCGCTATACCGGTATAAGCATGTGTGCGATCCATCCTTGAGTACATTCATTCATGCCATGCATTCCTAAGTTTTCATTCGATGTATGCTCATATTCTCTTATGATGATGACTTGTTCATATGTGTGTTATGTCCCTTTTCTTGTACTTTTGAGTCGTGGACTCACTCTTGCGTTGTTTGTTTATTTTAGGTAACCCCGATGTTGGCTCACTTGGGAGGAGTAGACACGCACTACTTGTTCACTTCATCAATTCATGTTCAAGATTAAATTTAGTTCTATCTTACATTCGTAAATGATGAACTGTAATAATAAATTTATAAGTGGTGAAGGAAGGATACCTTCTCCACATTGATGTCGAATTATTACTGCGTGTGAACTTTCATTATCAATGAACTGAAATAAATAGATTAGATGGTGAAGGAAGGATACCTTCATCATGTCTTAGTTGTTTGATACTATCATTAGTTGATTTTATTCAAATTCTTCCGCATTATGGATGTATGTTAGATGTTTTAGGTGACATCTTGGCTTCCGAATAGCCAGGGTGTTACAGTTGAAGGATACCTTCTCCACATTGATGTCGAATTATTACTGCGTGTGAACTTTCATTATCAATGAACTGAAATAAATAGATTAGATGGTGAAGGAAGGATACCTTCATCATGTCTTGGTTGTTTTGATACTATCATTAGTTGATTTTATTCAAATTCTTCCGCATTATGGATGTATGTTAGATGTTTTAGGTAACATCTTGGCTTCCGAATAGCCAGGGTGTTACAGAGAAGCAGGGGACGGCGGGTGGAGAGGAAAGGAGGTGGAGTAGGGAGAGGGAGGGGACCGGGAGACGGCGAAGGAGCGGGGCGCGGCACGCGGTGTTGGAGTCCAGACCGGTGGCGAAGGCGGGGACGCCAGGCGAAGGGGAAAAGAAGACCGGGAACAGACGCGAGAAGAAGGAGCAGAAGTGGGGAGTAAGCGGCTACGCTGGCCGAGAGGGGCGACGGAGAGCAGATGAGCGAGAGGGGAGGCAGTGGTCGGGGAAGGAGATCGAAGCGGCGGTGGAGGATGGAGAGGGAGAGAACAGCGGGCCGGTGAAAGAGGGTAGCGTGAGGATAGAGATAAGCGAGACGAAGACTCGTGAAGAACGCAGCTGGCAAGGCGACACGCCTGTGGGGCGACGTGGGCGCGTCAGCGGCGCTCCTTCCCATCGAGCGCACCGGGCGGATCGGGCGGGCGAGGAGGCGAGCGGGGGCGATCGGACAAACAGTGTTTTCCTATCGACGTAGCATGTTTGGGAGAGCTCAAAAGCCACAGGTGTGGGGACCCCGGAGTTATCTCCATAAGACCGAGACTAATCAAAGTCTTAGGGACATAACTCTAGATTTCCAGTGAATGAATTCCAACTTAACTCCATCCAAATGAGAGGCTTAACTCAATCTAGAGCCCCGACGATCATGTGCGCCGCTCCTCTGCGAGCACTACATGATTGCCGATTCTCCAACAAGTCAAGCGCTACACTTAGTGAGTTAAATCGGAAGCCATGAACAGCGAGTATGACTTATATTGGCTCCCAAGATCAGCGACCAATATAACCATAGCCTCATTCAACGTTGATTACATCCATACAACATTCATACATAAATAGTTCAAAAGACATACACATAGTTCCAAGTTTACAACTAATACAAGTGGCCGACCGGCCAAATTTAAAAGAGAGTATTAAGTAGCAGCGGAAACACATAAATAGACCAAAAGACCAGCAATGGTATGCCCCATAACCCATCGGCAACCAACTGGGAGCTAAAGATAGCACACTACTCATCGGTGTCGCCCAAATCGACACTATCGAGCTCGTCGGTCTCATCATCTTCCTCACCTGTAAAAGCCAGCAAACATCTGGCTGAGTACAAAAGAGTACTCGCAAGTCTTACACAAATAAAAATAGTTATGCATAAGGTCATTCAAAGGAAAGGCTCATATTGGCTTAGTTTTGCGAAAACGACCTAATCTTGAACGACCTACACATACTAGTTTTTCACGTGCTATTTCAAAATCAGATTTGAAGTAGAAGTAAAGCAAGTGAATAAGTAATGAATTCAATAACAAAGAATCATACCAACAACAAAGTGGCGGTCCACTTTGATACAACAACAAGCATGAACATCCCATTCATGTCGATACCAAGTTATAACCACAATTTTAATTTCAAGTCTAACAATAAGCAGCCACAAATTTCAAGCGGTCGTCCATAACCGTGGACACGGCTATTCGAATAGATTTATACCCTGCAGGGGTGTACTACTTTACCCACACGACTTGATTAGCCCGTAAGCCTCCAGATGCCTCCGAATATAGCATACTTCTTATGGTATGCCGGCCGGGTAAATCAAGATATGGTCGTTTTTAGCAAGAAGATCACATTGGGCTAAGTCCTCAACCGTGGCTCCTAGGAAACACAAGACGCTCACGTCCCCATCCTATCGGCCCAAAAGGAAACATAGGATTTCACGGTCCTATGTCCTTACAATTTTACCACCGTGGGACTCAACACAACGAAACCTTCCCCCTACTTAACCATACAGCACCCATATACCGCGTATGATAGCACGAGTGTTGCTTGAACAGTAGGTACCCAAAGTTCGGTCCTTAATTGTCTAGACAAGTCAAACCACATGCCCAAATCTCGTGCACAAAGCACCATCACTAACCGACACTTGTCCAGACCAAAAGCTCATTTAAAATGACAAAATTTAACTCATAAAACCGATATGAAGATCTGAAACAAAAGTATATAATGAGAGTTGTGTTTATCCCATAATTGTCGGGTTATTCCCGACAATCAAACTACCGGTTCTAGACTTGCATGGCTAAGCAAACTCAAACAATATAATTTCACACATCCTACCTTAAGCATTTCAGTACTGGAATAATTCATGGATAGCCACAATGACAAGATAATAGGAGGTGTCTAACTAATCATCACAAAAATAGCGACATTATCAAAATAACATGCAAGCAATTATCATTGCATCTACCCTAACAAAACTGGGATCAAATATGATGCAAAAAGAAAGTTCAAAGTATGCTTGCCTTGCTGGGAGTTCACTTGCTCACTCTCGGTTACGTACTCTCTTACTTCCGGCAACTCAGAATCTAAAGAAAGACGACATCGAATAAACATCGAGAAAAGTCGAAAAAATCAAATTGCTCAAAAATGCATGAATTTTCTACAGTAGCTAGATTATGATTTTATATGAATTTAGGTAAAAGAATTATTCCATTTGGACTTAGTATGCGAGAGTTATGAAGGTTTGAAAATTCAGTTTTCGGAAAATTCCAATTTAATTCAATTCGGTTGTTGTTCACTTAATTTAATTATTTAGCCAAAATTTGCAGAGCAGTGGTGAGGATGAGGATTATATGGATGGATAGAGAATAATAATATAAGACCAAAATAACTTAGTTCATATCATTTGGAGTTTTTATGAAATACTTATGCATTTTCAAAGTTAGAAGCATTTCTAGTGTAAAAATAATAATACGTCTATGAACTTCCTATTGCACTTAATACTTTTTGCACTCAACTTAACTTAGTCTCTGCCATGACAAGTGGGGTTTATGTATTTTCTTTTATTTTCTATTTATTTCCTAAGGAAAACATCTACCGATAAATCTAACCTTCTCATACTCATACTTAACCGATTCTCCAGTGTTGAATCCAATCACATGTATAACACTATCCAATAATATTCTCATATCTTGATCTAAATCCCATACTAACCTCCACTAAGACATTATCAAGGTAGTCAATCCATCGAGTGATGCACGAACTCACGATCTTCCAAATAAACAACCTATCCGATAATTACACGAAATCCACCGACTCATGGGCACATGACCTTGATTAAATCCATCAATCATTCTCTAATATACTATTTAAACTAATACTAACTATCTAGCTCTACTAGTCTCGCCTCGGCAAATCACCCTCGCATATACCAAAATTTCCACCGATTGAGGTTTATTTGACTAACCGACACCTAGCGAGCTTTACAATTTACAAGCATGCCTATCATTTAACAACTCACTAACCAATCAACTTATATCCATTTCACGGATTAGTCGCGTATGACATCTAACAATCCAATCACACATGTCTCTCTATGATCGACTAATAATCATTTAGCTACTAATCCAAAAGAGAGTAACATTGCATCGACTCGGCACATGGGACTTACCTACTAATTTCATGGCAATCCAAATATTTACCCGCAATCAAATAATCCATTCCTACCATCTCCAAATTCTAGCACAAATGGCTCACATAGATATTACTTAAGGCATCCGACCAATTTGCTCATGATTAAATAAATCGTCCGATTCTACATCCATATTTCCTTAAATATCATCTCATGAGCTATCCATCAAGTAATAATGTATAAAATCCTTATGCATCCTATCTTCTAAAATTACTAATCCAATGTGAGAAGAAATCTCCAATTAATTTATCCTCCAAAGATCACCACAATCTTTCATGCGACTCTAAATTAACATCATCCGATCCACAACTCCAATAATGCTTAATCTAGCATCCACCAACCAACAATATACATATCCGCTATGACGATAAAATTATTCGTAATCTACCGACAAACATCACAAGAACACGTCTACGCATAAATAAGACATCACCGGAGAATTATACATGTCTTAAGCTACCAAATCATTTTCATATTTAAACATACATAAATGGATGCCATGCTTATGCCTAAAACACAACATACACGACTAACATGATATCGTCATAACAAAAATAATACTAAAGATTTTACCACAACGCTAGGCGTGTGAATCGTCACCGGGCATCGTGTTCTCGGCTACCCATCCGTGTCCGCCCCGTCCGTGTCCGTCGTAGTCGTTGCCGTTTCCGTGTCCGCTCGTCCATGTCCGCGTCCGCCGTGCCACCGCATGCACCACACCGTCACGTTGACACCGCCTTGCCTCGCTCGCCCTCGACGCCGTAGTTCTCGGCCATGCCACGGGCCACCGCTCACATGCATGTGCCGCCGCTTTGCCTCTGGCCAGCTCCTCCTCGGCATCAAGCCGCTGCCACTACCTTCCATGTCGCTGCGCGCCCGGGCTATGTCCGAGCCGCTGGACAGTGCCTCGGCACCCTCATGCCGCGTACTGGGCTGCCACCATGCCTCGTCGAGCCGCTGCCGCGCCGCGTGGAGCTGCTAGCCACTTCGGTGCTCGGCTCGGCTTTGTTGCCGCTGCAGCACCGCCACGTGCATGTGCGGCATGCAATGCACAGCAGCGCCGCCAAGCCGCTGCGCCACGCGTGCTGGCCGCGCCGCGCCATTGCAGCACCTCACCGAGCCGCACGTCGTCGTTGGTCGCCACTGCATGCACAGCTCCGGCCTCGCGCTGGCCACCATCGAGCCGAGCCTCGGCCGAGTGCGTCGCCGGGCTGCAGCACCAAACCGCCTCCACCTCGCTGCAGCATGCTGCAGCGCCTCGGCCACCTCTGCTCCTCCGCGTCTCGAGCTGCAGCTGCCGCCTCCTGTGCTGGGCATGCATGCAGGTTGCGCACACACCGCTGATGGCCGTTCCACACCATTGCAGTGCCCGCGCCCGCCCAACTGCTGCATGCTGGTCGCTTGCTGGAGCTGAGCCTCGCCTGCTGCCCCCACTGACCGCCGCTTGAGCATGGAGCCGCCTCGGCGCCCTGCCTCGCTGGACACCTCCGTCTGGCCACCCCGACGCCTCGACATGCGCTGCCCGGGCAGGGCCGCACCGCTACAGCGCCGTCGCCCTTGATGCCGTAGCGAGCCACACCACAAGGCTCCCCTTCCTCTTCTTGCTAGTAGCCAAGAACACTGCGGCTGCAAACCTTGTGTGCACTGTTGTTCTTCCTCCCCTCCTCTTCAAACCACTCAAAAGGCCTTGCATGTGGAAACAAATTGGATGAATGGAGAGCTGGTGCGATGAGGATCGCGATGTTGTGACATGCATTGGAGGATTCGTGGTCTTTGGTGGTGATTTGAAGGAGAGAAGATGTTTTGGCTTGAGCTCAAAAGGAGAAGAAATGAGCTAGCAGTGCTCTGTTTGGGGGAAGAAGATGCAGTGACGACAGAGGGGTGTTCGGCTGTGTTGGGGAGTGAAAAGGCCGTGAGTGGTGTGTGATTCGGTTGGCCATAAAGAAATGAGAAGGTGCTATGTTGGGGAGAAATGGTTTGGTTGGAAAGAAAAGAATGGCAGTGGGCTGCTCCCTTGAGAAAAGAAGGCTATGGTGGCTTTGGTTCGGCTGGGGTGGGGGTGATGGAAACAAGGCAGTGGAAATGATGTCTCTCGGCTGAACCTTTGTATGTGGCAGCAGTGGGAGGAATAAACAAACAAGAAAGATGGCAGTGTGTGTGGTGTTAAGCTGGTGCAAAAGAAACGGGTGGGTGCATAAACAATAGAAGTAAAGAGTGGGAAAAGGGGTGGTGAATGGCAGTGGACAGCAAAGTTTCGGCTGGGAGCAAATGATGGGAAAGGGCAGTGAGTTAGCTATTTGGGGATAGAAAAGATTCGGCTGGGGTAAAGGAAAAAAAATGGCAGAGCATTTATTTATTTAATTCTTTTCCAACTTGCTTAAACGACCTCGCATGCGAGAAAAGATTGCAGAAACGGAACGCCCTCGAGACGACCATCGCAACGGTATAACATGCGTTGCACGATTTTTACTTTGTCATTGTGATTACGAGGAAAGAAGTTGGGGAAAGGAATTGGAAACGCAGGTGTCTCGCCTGCGGTCGGTCGATCCAGAAAAGAGCGGCGATACTAAGGCATGTATAATGATATGATTTTTGAAATGCATGTGAACCAATAAATCAACATGAATTATTTTTTTATTATATATTATTATATATATGCAGTCTTTCAAACAATCCGATTTGACTTTAAATGCAACACTTTAATTAATTCGAATTGATTTTAAAAGAAATCCTTTACTTCCATGTGGAAAATTATAAAACACGATCAAATATTTATTAGATCGCCAAATTAAATATTAACATCCCGAGGATGTTACAACAGGCCTTTAAGGTTAGTAATACATCGTGTTGATCCTAAGGATCGAATCTGGGAAATCCATGCGAGTGTAATAATTGTGCTTCACGACAAAATGTTTTCCGATCCTTGTGCCGTGAATAGGTCACTGGAGTCTAGAACTTCTCATCTATCATTGATTCGTGAAAATATTAATGTTCTCCCGTGCAAAATTGAAAGGCCAGATACTGTATGTTTATATTTGAAAATAGAGGTGCACTTGTAATACAATTCTAATGCCTATGATTGCAAATACAGTTGTATTTCTTATATAACTATTACAGCCCTTGTATATATCTAATTAGTCTGTACCGTTATAATCTGGATCCACCAAAATAAATGGTGTAGATGTGTCTTTTTTTTTCAAATTATTGTGGAGATTTCTAGCCTTTTAGAACAAACATGATGGCTTATTTTAAGCTTGTTTCAATAATATAACCGAAGATGCTAGAATTTTGCACAAATCATGCAAATCCTCTAACATTTCTTTGCATCCTGCGTTCCAATTTGACACTTCCAATTAAGGAATGCCATTGGCCTGATGGTGAGAGTGAGTTGTTTTTTCCCACCCATCCGAGTTCGTTCATTAGGATCGTCCATGAGATGCCGTGTGTGTGGCTTGAGTGGGGTGCGCGTGTGATTTACACCCTTAGTGTACTCCCTCTCAACAAAAATAGAGCTTCATATCTTGGTTGAAAATCCCAAACCAGCGAGAATAGACATTGAAATTTGACTTTTCAGTTCCGTTTCCAGGTTTTATTTCAGTTCAGTTCGTCCTTTTATTTCAGTTACATATAACAAGTACTTCATCCTGATTAGCTATCACGTGATATGGGCCTGCGTATGGTGGGCTTTCTTAGTATTGAACCTTACTGGGCCATCGGAAGCCTAGCGCTGTAACGGAGGGCCCTCATATATTTGCGATCCATCTCCCGTCACCATCGAGTCAGGGTTCTGAACTCTGAAGGGCTCAAAAACCCCAACGAGACCAGTTGCTGAAGAGCCAGTGAGCCACGCACTGACCCGGCTATTTTTTTCTCTCCGAGGAAAAAGAAAGCTTTAGTTATTACTCCACAACATAATTACGCTCTTGACTCTTGAGCAATGGCATGCTCGACACAAGACGGAAAACTCTCACGCCACACAGCAGTGCGCGTTGTGTTTTTTCGCCAACTGTGCGAGCTCATGCGCGACAGTAATTTGC
Organism: Ampelocalamus luodianensis; assembly: GCA_036346255.1. NCBI lineage: Eukaryota > Viridiplantae > Streptophyta > Magnoliopsida > Poales > Poaceae > Ampelocalamus > Ampelocalamus luodianensis. The sequence goes on from JAYEVH010000419.1 coordinate 113,653, forward strand.
CCTCTACTCACATGCCGGTCCGGTAATTGGCTTGCAAAAGATGTGGCTTCTTGAATGATGGCATGGTTTCTTTGGAAAAAAAAATGATGGCATGGTCCATGGAGCGCTGCTCTTTTGGTCCACCAAGGACGGAAAGGAATTCCCTGGGGGAGGGCCTCACGTGAGGCCCCTCCCCCAGGCCGTTGGATCAGGGGAGGGGGGAGGTGATGGACGGTGATGGGGCGGGGCCTCACGGTGAGGCCCCGTCCCACTGAATTTTTTCCACCAAGGACATTGGAGGAGATGGTTAAGCACTAGTGTTTTGAGTCGTATGTTTTGCTTTGGTCCGCTCAAAACGGAAAACCTTGTCAGTTTGATTTCTTTTCTGAATGTTGTTCAGTGGTGGTGCTATGTCATGTTGGGATTGATCTCGGCTAACGGTGATCCAAGTTTTTAGGGAGACCACGTCTCCACTCGCGTTTTGATCGGAGACGCAATCCAACCCCCGTTTTGGTTTCAGTCTCGTTCACCAGCGCTAAAAAAACTGATAAGGGGGCTCGGCAGGTTAAGAGCTAGTGTGGTTCTTGGCTAAACAAACCCCCAACAGACCCGATCTCGTTCCAGCACCAAGGTGAGTGAAGACTGGATCCTCTGTAATACCCCAAAAGTATTAGAAAGATTTCACGGGAGAGAGTTATTTGAATTTCAACCGTTTTATCAGGATTTAAAGGAGATGCTGCTTGCATAGATAAAGTGATCGACTGAGAGTTGGAACAAGAGTTTCATATATTTTGTGCAGACGGTGTACTTCGGTACCAAAAAGGAAGTTTAACCAAAGGTGTGTTGGATAGGTTCCTTATAGTTACAGGAATTTGTAGGTTTGTGTATCGCTAGGACCGCCTCGAGTACATGCGCGGAGTACACAATGTCTTGTATATTCCGGTGTAGAGGTAGTACATGAGAGGTCCGGAGCTTAATATTTTGTTAGAGCGGTTGGCCAACGAGTAAGACCTTACCTTCGAGACCCATGTGTTGAGCGTACCAGTAAAGATCGAGACTAGTGTTGAGGTGAAAAATGTTGGTATCCGTCAAGGTGATGTGATCCCATAAGTCCGAGAGGGAAGCAACTTGTGAATTGGAGTCTCACATGCGCGAGCGATATCGACTGTTCTACAATGTAAGTGGTGACGTTAGCAAGTTAAGCAAGATTAGAATTCGAGGTCGAATTCTGTTTAAGGGGGGGGTAGAATGTAATACCCCCAAAATATTAGAAAGATTTAACGGGAGAGAGTTATTTGAATTTCAACCATTTTATCAGGATTTAAAAAGGGATTTCAGCATTTCTCTTGAAGGGGATTAAATCTTGGGCCAAAGGCCCATAGTCTTGGTCCATTAGGGGCAGTCAAAACCCCTAGGGTTGCTGTAGCACGCCGCCTGCTACAGTGCCCTCGCCGCTACCGTAATCACCCCCTCCCCTCCCCAAGCAGCCCCATCCTCCATTGGTGCCTCCCTTCCTCGCCGTCGGTGCTCTCTGCTACCGATCAAGTGAAGAAAGGAGGGGAGATCATCTTCGCGGGGCCAAATCTTCACCTTGCTACGATTCTACAAGGGTAACATCGCGTGTTCTTCGTTGGTTGTTGCGTAGTAGTTGCGGTTGATGTCGTTTGGTAGATTGAATTTCATCTGTTTAATAGATCGCGTTCTATCCAGTAGTTTGGACGACAGTTTTCATGTTGTTAAAAGAAGAATCTGGGGATCCCGCCTCTTAGAGATAGTTGTCTTATGTTCTTAGCTTTCAGTGGCCTCCAAGAACGCCCAAATCCAATTAACGGTCAGAGAGTTATGAATTTTTTAGTATCGCTGTCTTGCTGATCTGCCAGCTTTCGGGCAAATTGTAGAAAACTGGATAAAACTGTTAGTTAAAGTCAAAATCAGAGGATCTCAATATAACGAAACATGTAGGTAATTTCCATACCTTTTCAGAGAGATAAAGAACACAAAATTTGGACTTTCGTAGCAAAAGTTATGATGGTTTTAGTGTACTATCCAGAGAAACCGACGTGATAATTGATGTTTTGTAGATTGGCTTGGTAGGGGCAGTATATGGTAGAATCAAAAGGGCTCCCCAACTAGGTTTATTTAGTTAACTTAATTACCTTTCCAGAAAGTCCAAGAACATCTTATTTGGACTCATGAGCAGAAAGTCATGTATTTTAGAAGTTGACTGTCCGAATTGAACACCAAATCGATCGCTAGAAATTAGAAGATTGGAAAAGCTTGGGAGCTTAGCGAGTTCAATTGTGTTGTTATTTATGCTTTTGGTCCAGTATGTTGGTCTTAGATTGGGTTATCTTTATGTTCAGGTGGGAGCGTGATCCCAGGGCAGCACCCTCTTCGCGTCCACCGCTCGCACGGTTGAGGCAAGTATTCGGGTTATTGCATATATGTGCTTGTATCTGGGACTGTTTGTGCTTTGCTCGTGATAGCCAGGCATGGATATTATTGTGATGAGTTTCCATTTATCTTGATGAGTGCAAGTTATGGTTAAAGTTTTTTTTGTATGTTGTTAATGCTTACATGTTATTGTGCACACGTTGAATTCTTATGTATGAAAGATGATGTCATAGTGCATATGCATGATTTAAGCATGTTTGAGACTTGGTCATGTGGTGACCAAGTATAAATAGTTGAGGTCCCCACATTCGTGGAATGTGGGCAATGAGTAAAGGGGTCCCCATCATGAAGATGATGGGCAAAGGTCCCTATACTTGTGGAGTATAGGCTCTTGGTCCCTGTGCCAGAGGGCACAGGCAAGGGTATACATCGACGGTTATATACCCTGCATTACCGGTAAAATGCGAAAAGAGATAAAGTTTAAAAGGTGCATTGCATTGGTCGTATTACATAAGTATGAAGGCTATGTTTAGTGTAATGATTATTTTGGATTATTGATGCTATGACGATGAACTTGTTTTAGCCTTGTTGATACTTGCTGAGTCTTTGGGCTCACTCTTGCTTTGATATGTTTTAAGTACGACTGGCAAGAACGACATGCATGGGAGGGAGTAGATGTTTGGTTGCACTCACTACCACTCATCCTTAAGGCGTCTGCCATTTAGTTTTATTCCAGTAATAAGTAAACTACTTGAGAATCACTCATGGCTGGTTTGAGTTTCAGATTAATTATAATAAGGAGAATATCAAGTTTTGTTTATGTTTATTAGACTATCTTTCATGCTTGAATGAACTTGAATATGAAGTTATTGTTAATTGCCATGATAAATTGTTAGAACCTCGGTATAGTTGACTATACAAAGGAGGTTCTGTCGAAAATTGGTAATTAGATTTAGTTTAATTTAATTTCAGTAGCATTTAAGTCTCAATATTGAGTTGGGGTGTTACAATGCTTTAATAATAAGCAAACTGCTTAAGGTCTTAGTTATGGCCATGCTTGGATGCATTGGTTTATTTGTAATAATGAGAGTAGTAAATTTTGATTATGCTTGATATTGCTTTATCAGAATAGACTATATTGCATGCTTGAATGGACTTTGAATGATGAGATATTGATTAGAACTTATGAAATTGTTGGAACCTCAGGTATACTTAGTTATACAAAGGAGGTTCTGCCGAGACTTAGAATTTATGCCTTGTGTTTAAATTGTTTAAGTTGTTTAGTTAGTAGCATTCCAGGCTCTAGTTGGGCACCGTTCTTCTTCAACCCTCCGACGCATCTACACCGATAAATCACTACTCTAATGGCATCGGCAAGCTCGAGTACACACAATCACGCTTCCGCCCTAATGTTTATGTTAGGTGTTCTTGATTAGAGCTAGGGTTCATGTCTAAGTTCGAGATTAGCCCTAAGTTTATGTCTACATGTCATGCTAAGCTGGTTTCTCAGCAATGTATGTAATGAAGGGATACGGGTAGACTATACTAACTGATAATTCAAAAATTCTATCACGTAAATCAGGAAGTCATACAAGCAAAAGATCATAGATCGTTACCACTAGACACGCAGTGCAGCGGAAGAAGAGTTGGAGTAGTCTGATCCAACATCGAGCGCGTCGATTAGTGTCGTAGTCGATTGTTCATCGTCCTCGATGTCGATCCTCTCTTCTAGCAACCAATCACGTTCCTTGTGAAGATCTTTGATTGTCCTCGTTCAGCACAGTAGCAATCGCAGCAGTGCCTCTACAGTATCCACACGTCCAGGGATGGAACACCGTACGCCGGTGCTAGCACCAACTCGCATGGTAGGGCCCTTGAGAAGATGGTGGCTAGGGTTTCGGTGATGCAACTCACGTCGTCGGTCCCAATAGCCTCATGCATCCCCTTATAAACAACCTATGACGGATCTTATCCGAACTTGTTTGTTGCAACCCATTAAGTGTGTGACCCTGTACGTTCATGTGTAATCGGTTCTGACTCGGAAACCTTTTTCCAACCATGAATCATTAGCAGTTCCTAGTAGGACATAATGATTCCCGAATACACATAAATTATATCGGACGAACCTTAATGCAATATGACCTACGACCAGGTCCTTATCACTTATGATCAACTCGTATCTCTATACGACTAGTTCATATTTAGTCATGACCAGTTTGTAACTCTTTACGATCAGTTAGTGATTATGTTTAACCAGTCTATGACCAGCTCGTAACTCCATATGACCAGTCTGTATCTGGTCGAACTAAACAACTTGCTTGTGTATTCTCCCTTTACCTCACGATATCTGGTTGAACTCTAGGTGAGATATTTTGTAATCCATAGACTATTCAATACTTTATCGATCAAGTGACGGATAACTTCATGTGGTTGACTCTTCGACCACTAGTGGCATGACCATGCACTTTCTTTATCTGACCACATCGAGGGGCCCATAGATATCTCTCATGTTATGTTAGGAGTGACAAATTCTATATCCGACCAGTCACATCCCTCCGCATATTTCATAGCATACCCGAAAGCTACATTTATAACTACCCAGTTATGGGGTAGCGTTTGGCAACCCGTAAGTGTACTATTACACATGTAGAAAACCATGCTGATCTCAGGTCTAAGGATTATACATCATCATTGCTTGAGACCAACTGAATGCTCCTATCGTACGTCTGGGCGCTAGTCGCTCCCATATAGTATATGTTTCCCCTTTGGATTGAACTGATATTTGTCTGGTGATCGAAGGCGATGCGGGGCGATTTATTAGACAAAGGGTCGGGCGAGGTGGCAAGGGTGGATGTGGTGTACGAGAAGGAGCGTGTGACCATCCACCTAACACAGCATGGCTCTGGCCGGATCAACGGGAAGCTACACCTCTCCTTGCAGCAGGGCTCTTTGTTCCTGGTGAGTAGGGGTCAAGGTAGTCAGAGTCAAGATCCTAAGTTCGATCAATTTGCCTCCAGTAGGATCGAATCGTAGAATCGGTGATTCTACAAAATTGAAAAAAAATACACATATTTAACATCTGTACTATAAGTTTGTATGATTCTTATATGGTTTACCCGCTAACTTATAACCGAAAAAGGGACAAAACACTTTTTATCGCACAACAGAAAAGCATAATGGTACTAACATGATGGGTGATATAGTTCTGAACTACAGGAGAACCACCAATGACCATGACTAGTTTACTACAATTACATGAGAAATATTCACAACTTTTGTAAATCAATATCTAATTGCAACACTTGTATATTCCTTAAAAACAGCTAGACATACTTCAGGAATAAAAATAGCTTATCATTATCAAGCTCAAGATTGCTCATGTCATAATATATATATTTGTACTAGCATTACCACACTAATATTTATAGTTTCATTCTTAGAAATTAATATCAACAAATTTTGCTCTAAAACAAAATATCAGCAAACCCTAGCCTCTAAAAAAAATTAAAAAAATGCAAAAAAAAAACAATTTTTTTTGCCCAAACGACTCTACCACGACTCTACTCTACGATTCTACATGATTCTACGTGATTCTACTCTTTGGATTGCAACGCTACCATGATTCTACGATTCGATTCTGGTGCGATTTGGATCGACAAGTCGTCGTGGGTTCGTAGAATGGTAATATTATAAGAGTAGGATCGCGATTCTAACTACCTTGGTAGGGGCGTCAATCGAATCCGAATTATCTATTTTATCTGGCATCCAAATTCGGTTGGTAGTGAATATGGTTTAGATTTTTTTTCCATCCGATTAACAATTTGTCTCCTATTTGTATTCATATAAAAAATATAGAAACGAATATGGTATGGAATTTTGCCATCCGAATTGTTATTTTATCTGCACTATTCGTATTCGAATTTGATAAAGCAATATACATATTTTATTGTAGTATGGCTAATTACTTCGATGAGTATTTTTAGTTTAATATGAATTAATATTTTTAGGTGAAATAGATAAACTAGAATGATTAGGTGTGCTATGTACGAGGATAAAGTATCATGAATATCTTGCAATTACTTAAGTTATGAGGATATCCGAATCCGACCGAATTGAGTAGGTATTCATATTCGTTACAACATTCGATTCGTATTCGCATAGGATAATATTTGAGTTCATATTTGTTTAGAAAAATACGAAAATGAATACAAGAAGACCACTATTCGATTCGTATTCGTATTCATTACAACATTCTATTCGTATTCAACAATATTCAAATTCATATTCGCATTCGTTTAGAAATTACGAATATGAATACGAGAAGACCATTATTTGATTCAGATTCGATCCGTTGACACCCCTCATCGGGAGGTTATACATATCTACAGTGGTAGGACTAGAACATGTTATGGTTTGATCGCAGCCTTCGTAATGGTAAGCACTACTAGGCTGTCACCTAGAAATTTGTGACTTTAAGATGAGGACTCGCTATATAATTCGCAATTCACATCAACTTGGGTAAATATAGTATTTACCGATACCGTAACGAAATAAATTGAGACACTACTACAAAAAGGCTAATACTGGATGTCTCATCACAGACGGTTGACTAAAACCATCTATATTACATGCAATCACAGACGGTTTTGGTTTAGAGACCATATGCGTTACTAGTTGCGCTAAAAACAGTATGTGAAGAGGTAATATCACAGACGGTTTATATTGAAAATCGTCTGTGAAGTATCACAGACGGTTCTAAACACAAACCATTTGTGATAATTGTATACTTCATAGACGGTGCTAAATACGAACCGTTTATGTAGAATTCACATACGGTTTTTAACTATAACCGTCTGTGATAATATCGCTTCAGCTCCTCGATGAGTTTCTTTGTCGCCGATGCATCTCTTCGCTCGCATCAATGCTGCTTCGGCTCTCCGATGTGTCTTTTTGTCCCACACACTGAATTTATTTCTTATTTTATAAAAAGGATAATCTACCATCAAAGATGATCATCCAGACATCACTCTATACGTACCTCGATCCCATCGCTCTACGATCATGGCATTGATCATACGTATACGTAGTGATCACGAAGCATGATAGCGAGGACCAAGGCGAGGAGGTCGGCAATTGTTGTTGCTCTTCCTCACGATGTCGTCGTCGACATTGTTGGCCACATGGCCGCAGGCTCTCCTCAGCCATGGCTGACCTCTGCAGCCTATGAACCACGTACGTACGTATTTATACCTACAAAAATGTGTACTACTATTTATGCTAACATCTTAAATTGTGTATGTACGTATATTGGAGTTGCAAGGCCATGTACAAGGCGTCCAAGGAGGGGCACCATAGGGAGGTGTGTGGCGCTGGAGCAGGAGAAGGCGACGAAGTGGCTGGACAACGAGTGTGTAACATCCTCAAATTAATTATAGAGGTTTAGAATGCATCTTATCAGCATGCATGATATTTTGGAAACTTTTGCATCATTTATTGCACTTGGAAAATCTCAAATAAAGTTTAAACATACAACTCAAATATAAGTTCCAAAAGAAAACACGAACAAAAACTCTTGTTCATTTTATGGAAATAATTTATTCAAATACTATAATAGTTATCATGAATTAATATAATTTTTACCAAATTTCTGGAACTAAATTTGACCCTCAGAAAATTCAGACACAAATCAATAACCTATTCTAAATTTGAATTTAAATTATTCAAATTAATTATTGAATAATGAATTTTAAGATTTTATTTGAGTACTAGGATGTCCCAAGGATACCTCTGAATTATTTCAGAATTTTAGGAATTTAATTCCTATTTTTAAAGCCTGGTCAAACCTTGTGAGCTTTGGTCAACGAAATTCAAAGCTTGGGCTAATCGTTGGCTCGACCGCACCCTGGCTCGAGCCCGATGCACCACCTCACTTGACCCTGGACCACTTAAACACACCTCACGCGCGGATCGTTGGATCATGATCGGAGGGCTCAAACGGAGTGGGCCGTTCGGACCATCCTAACGACCACTCAAATCCTGGCCATCCATTTTCGATCGAATGGCCCGTATGAATTGGGCCGATCGAACCAGCCCGAACGGCCACGAAATCCTGACCGTTAAATTTCAATCATGCAGTTCCTAACGACCCCATCTGATTGGAATGACCCAGCCTCCTGGTTCGACCACACCACACCCTTCGCAGTCACTGTCAATCAAGTCCAATCGTCAGCCCAGTCATCTTCAACCTCGGGCAGGAGCGAGCTGAGACACTCTGAAGCGTCCCGCTCACATCGTCAATCCACTGCCCAAATTGACCAGCCCAAGTGCATCCCCACTTGACGCCGCCTCCATTTTAGTCTTCTTCCTTGGGCAGGCACGAGCAGAGCTCGAGCGCCACGTGTCGAGTGCGCTCTGAGCCGGCTTCATCCACACCGTTTCCCCCACCGCCCGGAACAACATATCCTGGAGCTAGGCCGCTTCACGTCATCACCATCTCCATCCTCAGTCCCGTACAAAACTGTAACATCCCAAGTTTTAGACTTGTGCTTCAAATGTAAGAAAATGAGTGGAAATTAAAACTTTTTCTTACACCATGTATTTCCTGTGTGTACTGAGCAATTATTATACAAGAACTATGGAAATACAAAGTCACAAGTCTTTGATCCAAATCTTGATCCTTCAAAAACAATCTTGTCAAACCTTTTGATCATCCTCTGGAAATATTTTTCCTAAGTTCTTGGGATGGTATGTGACCGCTCTAAAAATTTATAATTTTAGAAATTGTTTGAATATTTTAGAGGCGTTAAACCTTAAACCAGTACCTTGTAGAATTTTTGGAGAAAATGCAATGCATAGAAACCTCTGAAAATTTTACACAAGGTCGATATCTAAGTCAGCAAGCTCTGTAAAATTTCAGAATTTTTGGAGTTATTTTGCTACCTCTAATAAATCCTCAAAAGCCTCTGTCTATTTAAAACCTAAAACCGGTTTCACTGTTCCTTGGGTGTGGGTCGGACTCGGGCTCGAGCCAGTGGACTTGACCGAACCAACTAATCGCACCTGGTCCCCTTCCTAGAGCGCGATTGATATCACCGTTGATTTGAATCGCCGCCCACGTTTGCGTGTGCATTCGGACCGTCGCGGTTGCACTTTCAATTAGGACCGTTGGATCTCGATCCAACCGCCCGCATTTCGAGGGCAATCGGATCGTCCGCGGACTCATTTAATCGTGACCGTCCATTTTCCATCCGACGGTCATCGTTCTCTTTTCGTTCTTCTTCCTCCTCTCGCTTCTCCGTGCGCGGCGTGCGTAATGGTACAAAGAGAGAGGCGAGGCGGCCGATGTGTCACTTCAAGCTTGCTTTCGTCAACGCTCTCTCGGGGCATTAAATGCGCCGAGCTTTCCTCCATTGTCCCGAGTCTCACTTGCTCCCATCATTTCCTGGTCCATGGCCGTAGCATGAACCGAGCCCACCATGGACTCGGGTTCTTGCTCGAAACCCTAAACCCTTCCCTATATATTGCCCCCTTAACCCCTCCTGGTATTCCTTTACACCACCCCTAGCTCTTCTCTGCGTTTTGAGCTCAAAACCACTTCAAATCCTCAAAACACCATTGTTGACCCGAGAAGCTCCAATGGCGATCTTGGTGTCCAGTGGTTCACCTTCAATCTTTCTTGTACCCTTTTGAGCTCCTCAACTTCCTTTACATTTCCCCTAACTTGATTTTGGGTTGCCTTCACAGGAATCACTCAATTTTAAGTTTGGAGATTCTCGGCTGACTTCACCCCTTTTCTTCTCCAACTCCGGTAAGTGGTTCTTTTTGCAATTACTTACTTGTGGAGCTTATGGGAACCTTAATGAAGCTATTTTGATCACCCATTAGTGTTCATTTTGCTCAGGTTGCCATTTTCTTCTTCATCTCCCTCGGCCCCGGTGGTCTCCATCGTGCTCAAGCTTCTCCGACCATCTTTTGAAGCTCATCTTGGCTGAGGTAGCTTCTTATTAGTCCCTAGGAGTGTGGCACTCGCTTTCCTGGACCGCAGCGGAGCTTTTTACTATTTTCATATTTTGCCGAAAAGCGCCTCCTTCTTTGTTTTCCGGCTCGTCGGCGTTCTAGACCTCCACCGCCGGCGAGGTCACCACCATTAGGTTCGCAACACTATTGCGAACCCATTTTGATTTTTGGTTGGCGCCGCCGCGACCGGAGTCGCTGGCGAAAAGCCGTGGGTTGCGCTCGGGTTTTTGCCGGCCGTAGCTCCCGTTGTCGTCAAATTTTTAGGACACAGTTAATACCCAATCATTGCTTAGTATTAATGGTGTCTTAATCTGGCCTAATGTCTCACTGACATGTGGGCCCGTAAGCCTAAATTAGTAAACCAGAAGTCTTTAGGGCTGATTTTAGGTTTATTTATTGCTAATCATTGTTAGCAATAAATGTGTCCGAAATTACCTTTTTAGGTCACTGACGTGTGGGCCCTCAGTCCTTAAATCACCTCTGCACAAAATCTTTATGACACATTAATTGCTAATCATCACTAATCATTGGTCATTAGTAATTAATTATCTGTCCTAAAACCTCCTAGTGTCTCGCTGCCATGTGGACCCCGTGCACTGTGCACGTGGGTTAAAGCTCGCGTGTGTGTGACTCACAGTCACTGACATGCGGCCCCACACGTCAGTACATCGATTTGAACTTAGATCGTAGGCCGCCGTCCGTTTTGCGATATGTGGCCCAGATCTTGTATGCGTTCGGACCATCTGGTTGCCTAAATCATTCTAGGCCGTCCATTGCTAGATCTGCGGTCCTGATCGTGTATGCAATCGGACCTTCCGACAGCAGGCGTGATTTGAGCCGTTCATCTTTAGATCTGCGGTCGTGGTTGTCCGAGGCAACCGCACCGTCCGGTTGCATCCTTCCTCGTGAGTCGTTGGATCTTGATCCAACAGTGGGCTCTTTTAGGGATCGCGCTCGTGCGCTGTTTTCCTTGCGTGTGGCTCGTTGGATTTCGCATCAACGGCCCACGAGCGTCCTCGTCGCTTATTTCCATTTGAGTTGGTTTTCATTTCTGTAAGTATTTGTTTATCAACTATAAATGGTATCAAAACTTTAGAAATTCATAACGAAATCATTTTAACTCCTTTTTAGATGTTTCCAGCTGTAATAAAATTCTATGCCTCTGTAGTTTAATATAAAAATGTAATTGAGCATGTTCCTGTCACACGAAAATTGTGTGGCTCAAATGGCTTGTTTTCTCCAATTTTGATTATCCCAAAAATAGAATTAAACTTGTAAAATGCATATCTTTTCTCAGATAACTCCAAAATGTGCAAAATCAATTTTGTTAAATTCCTCTGTTAGTATACTTTAATCAAATAGGTTTTGAACATGTTTATGTTTCGAAAATGTAAAGTGCTAGGTTTACAACTTAGAAAATCATAAGTAATTCATTGTAACTTCAAATTTAGTAATCTCAACTTTGCTACAATTAGGATGTTATAACTCTGCCTACTATAAAAAATTTGAGTTTAGATCATTCTAGAAAATTTCACCATGAACAGACCGATAATTAATTTAGTTGATTTATAGGTCGAGAGAACTTAGTTTACCTATAACTTTTCATGCTAAGTCCAAATGAAGTGTTTCTTGTTTCTTAAATTGTATAAAATCAATCTCTAGCTGCTGTAGAAATTTCATGGGATTTGGATGTTCTTGTCGTTGAGTTCCTTTTGGTGTTCTTCGTTCTTATTGGTTTTATCGCTTTTCGCGTTAGGTTCCGAAGAATTAATTGAACCTGAGCACTCCCCTCTGCAGCAAGACCCATCCCAGCAAGGCAAGCGGTTTGATCATGTTAATCCCAATATTTTAAGTATTTATGTTGATTACAAATTCTATGTATGCATTGCTACTTTGTGTTAAACTATTGTCGTTAGTTGACCTAGTAGATGCATTTCCTTAGCAAATGATTATCCTCTACTACCTTGAGCCTAGGTTATTGCTGTGATTAGAGCTCGTGGATGAGCTCTTGTCACTTAGTAGTTGCGAACTAATTGCTTAGCCATGCTTAGCTTCCGGTAGAAATGGGCGGTTATCGACTTGTCGATAACCCTGATCACATAAAAACTTATTATGATTTATGATTTCAGCCTTGTGCCATGTCTACTTATGAAAACTAAAACTGAAAACAAAATAATTTAGACTTGGGCACAATGGTATGTTGGTGTGCTTAGGTGTGACCGAGTGGTGCCCGGGTCATTAAGGACCGAGTTACTTGCGCCACCGATCGAGCATTTTGCGTGCTAACCACACTAGAGGGTATGGGACCTCTCTTTACTTAGTACTTTGGCGTGTATTGGCTTCGGTCGCAGGAGTCACGGGAGGGATGGTCTTTGGGAGCATTGTAGTGTCCGAAAGGCTTCCCGTGATGGTGGTTGTCTTCGGCTTGCAATGTAAGCGTATGGGTTTCTATTCATACGAGCGGCTCGGGGTTAATACACAATATTGGAAAACGTCTCGTAGGACTTAGCTGTGTAGCATACCTTTGGAAGTGTGCTTTGTGGCTTAAAGCGCTCAAGTGTGGGTACATTGGTACACCCTGCAGGTTAAAACTATTCGAATAGCCTTGTCCTAGGTTATGGACACGCTCGGATCACGCCCGTGAGAACTAGACTACAACATTTTAAATTAAAACTTGATTCGTGGTACGAACGGGATTAGTGCTATCTGTCATGGTGGCTATTGGGATAGTCACTTCTAGGTGGTTCTTGGTATTTATCATTATTTTCGCTGTTACTTTCAACATTAAAAAATTAATTTGTAAACTTGCTTTCAAAGGTATTACGTTATTGCAAATAAAGTTGGCTTTGTGCAAAATGAGACATACGACCTCCACCTAAATAAGCTTGCATGTAGTTATGAACAGGTCTGCTATTCCACACGTCAGTCTTGCGAGTACCTTTGTGTACTCAGTTATGTTGCTTAAATGTATTTGTTGCAGAGGAAGAAGGTGAGCTCGAGGGGCCTCACTTTTGTGAGCTTTGTTGTGGTAGCTTGCGGGGCGACTAGGTTGGCGGCCCGGTCGGTTGCCTTGTGGGTTATGTTGGCTAACCGGTCGACTTTTGTTCTAGCCATCTTATGGCACCTTTTGCTTCCGCTGTCATTCTTATTTATTGTTCTATTTGGCCGGTCGGCTCTTTTGTAATAACTTTACTTTATGTATGTCTTTGTTGAACTTAGTGTTGTATGTGTATGGAAATGATGTGTAATTTTGTGATGATGTGCATATGCTGCAATTCTGGGAAGCATATGTCCATCGAGGCTTAGAATGTTTAATTAGTGATGCTAGAACCATTTGGAGGTTAAGTGTTACTAGTTAAATATTCCGGGTCCTCACAAAGTTGGTATTAGAGCCATACTGACCGTAGAAACCCCTAGCTTGGTCGCCTCTAGGATATTTTGAAAACTTATTTTCAAATAGTTTATGAAAACTTAAGTAAGTTCTCAGATTTTACTCCTTATCTATTTTAGCTTGCTCATCTCACCTTATTCTTGGTTAAATTTGGAAAATTGGTTCCCTCTCATCTTCCTTCGAAGATAGTTGTTATCGTTTAAGTTGGGTTTTGGGAACCAATGAGTTTGGCAAATTGAAGTGTTGGCTGCCCTTCTACAAGGTTTTGAAGCTTCTGGAATGGTGAATTTCGACTAGGAGCTTGGATACAAAATATGGACAGCAAGCGTCAATTTCCGGACAGTAAGCTCAAAGGTTCTAAAGAAGGTAGATAATGAGAGGATAATTCAACTAAAACTTGTGGGAATAAAAGGGTAAGGAGTGATATGAGTTAGCTTCGTGTATGACCCTCATTTAGGTGGTTTTACCTTGCTTTTTAGCTGTCTTAAGCCAAGGTTGATTTCTGAAATTTTACGTTCCTAAACTGATTGCTCGTTCTTCCATACAAGTTAGTCATACCAGGGAATTGCTTTTGTAAATTGAGCTCTTGCGTTGGTTTTATGTTGGTTTTTGAGCTTCTGAAGTTCGTTGGGTGGAGATTTTAATTGTTTTTCCTTGCTTTCAGTTTCGGGCTTGTCCCTTGTCCATCTTAGTACCTATCCCCACCCAACTTTCAATAGGACTCCCTAGTCCTCGGTTTTCTTTCGCGTCGTGCAGCTTCTAGTTTTCGGGTTGCGCTGCTAACCCATCTCTTCATACTAGGATGTCCGACAGTCCAAAGAATGGCTAGGTCACAGATGGTAGGGTGAGAATCTCCCTGGCCCCAACTGTCCGGACAAGGCTCACGGGCGCCTCCACCCAGGCGATTGTGATGGAGTCTGCATTCCCATTGCCCTGGAATGGCAACTACCTCCTTCTGCGTGACCTTGGTAAGGAGAGACACGTCGCCAAGATTGTCAAGCTGGGCGAAGTTAAGGTTTGCCTGTTGTGGTGAGGAAGGACACTACGGCAGTGAGTGTACCACGCCTTGCCCAAATTGTGATGAAGACCACCTACCGGAACCGTCCGATCGCCAAAGTCGCTTGTTTTCTCTGCGAGGGAAGCACTCACTATCCCAAAGAGTGTAGCATGAACTTGGTGATCGCCATGTCATTAGAGCTTCAAATGATCGCTTCTTGGTTATCTACGAGTATCGCAATCGCCAATGCTTCTGACGAGAAGTTCTTGGATGATTTGTCCGTGGAGCCGCAGGACAAATTACGGTTTATACCTTCCCAACTTTCGATTGTGGTCGAAAATCCCATTGTTCTTTGGGGCGTAAAGAGAAAGCCTAAGGATCGTCAAGCGCCAACAGATAGCCGATGTCACTTGCTTTTTCTGCAACAACAAGGGTCACTATGCGCATAATTGTCCTAAGGAGAGTGCGGCCACCCCTCGTCCTCTGCAGGCCGTGCCCCAATCTCGTGCACCTGCGAGTCAGCAGAGCGGCCTCCACAATCTAGCCGAAGTCACTTGTTTCCTCTGCAAACTCAAGGGCCATTATGCTAATAATTGTCCTAAGAGGCTGGCAGCAACCTCTCGTTTCTTTTCGCAGCCCGTGATTCGATCACATGCACTTGCGAAACATCATGACCTGAGGGTCGTTCGTACTCAAGTCAACCCCATCTCAGCTGGGAAAGCTCAGGAGGTACCCGACGTCGTTTAGGTACACTTCTTGTTAACCCTTGCCCTGATACTATTTTAGTCAACTCAGGAGTATCTCATTTCCTTGTATCCCCATCTTTTGCTGCTCTTGGTGGTCTTCGTTTTGATCTTTTATCTGAAGCCCGATACCACCCCAGTTTCAAAAAGATCTTGCTAATCTATCCCGAACCCCTAGATGCCTTCTGGGATGTCGTCGTTTATTTGACTTGGGTAGCACATTCCCTTCCCTTTATATCTAAGGGTATCGTGTCCATGTTATTGCCTCAAATTTCTGTGGCCTAGGGGGCCATAGCTCCTTTAACAAACTAGCTGCGGAGGGATGACTCCGTATAGCTATTGATCAATCTGAGGTCTCATTCGTTGGTGGAATAACCAGACAAATTGCTCCACCAACTGAGTATGGCCTTGGTTCCTCCAAGAAGCTAGCTGTGGAGGGATGACTCTGCATACCTAGCTAGCAGGCTGAGATCCCGTTGTTGGCGGAATTGACCAGACAAACCGCTCCACCAGCTAACGACGGCCTTGCACCATCAACCATAGAACCTAGAAAGGTCTCTCAGTCTGTCAATCCTTGGTATATCTGGACCTGGTAAGTCCCTCTGTACCAACTAAAGTGGCACATTTTCTACCAGGTCAAAACCAAAGTTTGTACTAGTCGCTTGGCAAAGCTGTACATCTCAAGAAACGTAAGCTTGCAAGGCACCGGTGGTGCTCTGTGCCCGTGTTCAGACTACCCCTCTTTCTTTTCCGAGTGAGCCAAATCTCGGGACGAGATTTTTGTAAGGGGGGGGGAGGTTTGTAACATCCCAAGTTTTAGACTTGTGCTTCAAATGTAAGAAAATGAGTGGAAATTAAAACTTTTTCTTACATCATGTATTTCCTGTGTGTACTGAGCAATTATTATACAAGAACTATGGAAATACAAAGTCACAAGTCTTTGATCCAAATCTTGATCCTTCAAAAACAATCTTCTCAAACCTTTTGATCATCCTCTGGAAATATTTTTCCTAAGTTCTTGGGATGGTATGTGACCCCTCTGAAAAATTTCGCAATTTTTAGAAATTGTTTGAATATTTTAGAGGGCAGTCAAACCTGTTTGACTTCGGTCAAACCTTAAACCAGTACATTGTAGAATTTTTGGAGAAAAATGCAATGCATAGAAACCTCTGAAATTTTACACAAGGTCGATATCTAAGTCGAAGCTCTGTAAAATTTCAGAATTTTTGGAGTTATTTTGCTACCTCTAATAAATCCTCAAAAGCCTCTGTCTATTTAAAACCTAAAACCGGTTTCACTTGTTCCTGGGTGTGGGTCGGACTCGGGCTCGAGCTGATGGACTTGACCGAACCAACTAATCGCACTGGTCCCCTTCCTAGAGCGCGATTGATATCGGCTATTGATTTGAATCGCCGCCCACGTTTGCGTGTGCATTGGACCGTCGCGATTGCACTTTCAATTAGGACCGTTGGATTCGATCCAACCGCCCCATTCCCGAGGGCAATCGGTCGTCGGCGGACTCATTTAATCGTGACCGCCCATTTTCCATCCGACGGTCACCGTTCTCTTTTCGTTTCTTCTTCCTCCTCTCGCTTCTCCGCGCGCGCGTGCGTAATGGCGCAACAAGAGAGAGTGCGAGGTGGCTTCGGCGTGTCACTTCAAGCTTTCTTTCGTCAACGTCTCTCTGCGGGGCAGTAAATGCGCTCAGGCTTTCCCCTCCATTGTCCCGAGTCTCACTTGCTCCCATCATTTCCTGGTCCTTGGTCGTAGCATGAACCGAGCCCACCATGGACTCGGGTTCTTGCTCGAAACCCTAATCCCTTCCCTATATATTGCCCCCTTAACCCCTCCTGGTATTCCTTTACACCACCCCTAGCTCTTCTCTGCGTTTTGAGCTCAAAACCACTTCAAATCCTCAAAACACCATTGTTGACCCGAGAAGCTCCAATGGCGATCTTGGTGTCCAGTGGTTCACCTTCAATATTTATTGTACCCTTTTGAGCTCCTCAACTTCCTTTACATTTCCCCTAACTTGATTTTGGGTTGCATTCACAGGAATCACTCAATTTTAAGTTTGGAGATTCTCGGCTGACTTCACCCCTTTTCTTCTCCAACTCCGGTAAGTGGTTCTTTTTGCAATTACTTACTTGTGGAGCTTATGGGAACCTTAATGAAGCTATTTTGATCACCCATTGGTGTTCATTTTGCTCAGGTTGCCATTTTCTTCTTCATCTCCCTCGGCTCCGGTGGTCTCCATCGTGCTCAAGCTTCTCCGGCCATCTTTTGAAGCTCATCTTGGCTGAGCAAGCTTCTTATTAGTCCCTAGGAGTGTGGCACTCGCTTTCCTGGACCGCAGCGGAGCTTTTTGCTATTTTCATGTTTTGCCGAAAAGGGCCTCCTTCTTTGTTTTCCGGCTCGCCGGCGTTTTAGACCTCCACCGCCGGCGAGGTCACCACCATTAGGTTCGCAACACTATTGCGAACCCATTTTGATTTTTGGTTGGCGCCGCCGTGACCGGAATCGCCGGCGACAAGCCGTGGGTTGCGCTCGGGTTTTTGCCGGCCGTAGCTCCCGTTGTCTTCAAATTTTTAGGCCACAGTTAATACCCAATCGTTGCTTAGTATTAATGGTGTCTTAATCTGGCCTAATGTCTCACTGACATGTGGGCCCGTAAGCCTAAATCAGTAAACCAGAAGTCTTTAGGGCTGATTTTGGGTTTATTTATTGCTAATCATTGTTAGCAATAAATGTGTCCGAAGTTACCTTTTAGGTCACCGACGTGGGCCTCGATCCTTAAATCACCTTCAGACAAAATCTTTAGGACACATTAATTGCTAATCATCACTAATCATTGGTCATTAGTAATTAATTATCTGGCCCTAAAACCTCCTAGTATCTCGCTGCCATGTGGACCCCGTGCATTGTGCACGGGTTAAAGCTTCGCGTGTGTCTCACGATCCATCGACATGCGGCCCCACACGTCAAGACATCGATTTGAACTTAGATCGAGGTCGCCGTCCGTTTGGCGATCTGTGGCCGGATCTTGTATGCGTTCGGACCATCCGGCTGTTTCAAATCATTCTAGGCCGCCCATCGCTAGATCTGCGGTCCCGATCGTATGCAATCGGACCTTCCGGCTGTGAGGCGTGATCTCGAGCCGTTCATCTTTAGATCTCGCGGTCGTGGTTGTCCGAGGCAACCGCATCGTCCGATTGCATCCTTCCTCGTGAGCCGTTGGATCTTGATCCAACGGTGGGCTCTTTAGGATCGCGCGGCTTGCTGCTTTTCCTTGCGTGTGGCTCGTTGGATTTCGCATCAACGGCCCACGAGCGCCCTCGCCGCTTATTTCCATTTGAGTTGGTTTTCATTTCTGTAAGTATTTGTTTATCAACTGTAAATGGTATCAAAACTTTAGAAATTCATAACTAAATCATTTTAACTCCTTTTTAGATGTTTCCAGCTGTAATAAAATTCTAGGCCTCTGTAGTTTAATATAAAAATGTAATTGAGCATGTTCCTGTCACAGAAAATTGTGTGACTCAAATGGCTTGTTTTCTGCCAATTTTGATTATCCCAAAAATAGAATTAAACTTGTAAAATGCATATATTTTTCTGTATAACTCCAAAATGTGCAAAATCAATTTTCTTAAATTCCTCTGTTAGTATACTTTAATCTGAAATAGGTTTTGAACATGTTTATGTTTCTGGAAAATGTAAAGTGCTAGGTTTACAACTTAGAAAAATCATAAGTAATTCATTGTAACTTCAAATTTAGTAATCTCAACTTTGCTACAATTAGGATGTTATAACCGCCTACTATAAAAATTTGAGTTTAGATCATTCTAGAAAATTTCACCATGAACGAGACTGATAATTAATTTAGTTCATTTATAGGCTGAGAGAACTTAGTTTAGCCATAACTTTTTCATGCTAAGTCCAAATGAAGTGTTTCTTGTTTCTTAAATTGTCTAAAATCAACCTCTAGCTTCTGTAGAAATTTCATGGGATTTGGATGTTCTTTGCTGTTGAGTTCCTTTTGGTGTTCTTCGTTCTTATTGGTTTTTATCGCCTTTTCGCGTTAGGGTTCAAGAATTAATTGAACCTGAGCACTCCTCTGCAGAGAAGACCCATCCCAGCAAGGCAAGCAGTTTGATCATGTTAATCCCAATATTTTAAATATTTATGTTGATTACAAATTCTATGTATGCATTGCTACTTTGTGTTAAACTATTGTCGTTAGTTGACCTAGTAGATGCATTTCCTTAGCAAATGATTATCCTCTACTACCTTGAGCCTAGGTTATTGCTGTGATTAGAGCTCGTGGATGAGCTCTTGTCACTTAGTAGTTGCGAACTAATTGCTTAGCCATGCTTAGCTTCCGGTAGAAATGGGCGGTTATCGACTTGTCGATAACCCTGATCACATAAAAACTTATTATGATTTATGATTTCAGCCTTGTGCCATGTCTACTTATGAAAACTAAAACTGAAAACAAAATAATTTAGACTTGGGCACAATGGTATGTTGGTGTTCTTCTGGGTGTGACTGGAGTGGTGTCCGGGTCATTAAGGACCGAGTTACTTGCACCACCGTACTGAGCATTTTGCGTGCTAACCACACTATAGGGTATGAGACCTCTCTTGACTTAGTACTTTGGCGTGTATTGGCTTCGGGTCGCAGGGAGTCGCAGGAGGGATGGTGCTGGGAGCATTGTAGTGTCCGAAAGGCTTCCCCCGTGATGGCTGGTTGTCTTTCGGCTTGCAATGTAAGCGTATGTGTTTCTATCCATACGAGCGGCTCGGGGTTAATACACAATATTGGAAAACGTCTCGTAGGACTTAGCGTGCGCAGATACCTTCGAAGTGTGCTTTGTGGCTTAAAGCGGTCTCAAGTGTGGGTACATTGGTACACCCCGCAGGTTAAAACTATTCGAATAGCCTCGCCCTAGGTTATGGACACGCTCGGATACGCCCCGTGAGAACTAGACTACAACATTTTAAATTAAAACTTGACGGGTGGTACGAATCTGGGATTCGTGCTATGCTGTGGTGGCTATTGGGATAGTCACTTCTAGGTGGTTACTGGTATTTATCATTATTTTTGCTGTTACTTTCAACATTAAAAAATTAATTTGTAAACTTGCTTTCAAAGGTATTACGTTATTGCAAATAAAGTTGGCTTTGTGCAAAATGAGACATACAACCTCCACCTAAATAAGCTTGCATGTAGTTATGAACAGGTCTGCTATTCCACACGTCAGTCTTTGCGAGTACCTTTGTGTACTCAGTTATCTTGCTTAAATTTATTTGTTGCAGAGGAAGAAGGTGAGCTCGAGGGGCCTCACTTTTGTGAGCTTTGTTGTGGTAGCTATGGGCGACTAGCTTATGCCCGGTCGGTTGCCTTGTGGGTTATGTTGGCTAACCGGTCGACTTTTGTTCTAGCCATCTTATGACACCTTTTGCTTCCGCTGTCATTCTTATTTATTGTTCTATTTGGCCGGTCGGCTCTTTTGTAATAACTTTACTTTATGTATGTCGTTGTTGAACTTAGTGTTATATGTGTATGGAAATGATGTGTAATTTTGTGATGATGTGCATATGCTGCAATTCTGGGAAGCATATGTCCATCGAGGCTTAGAATGTTTAATTAGTGACGCTAGAACCATTTGGAGGTTAAGTGTTACTAGTTAAATATTCCGGGTCCTCACAAAAACCACCCCTAGCTTCTCCTTTTCGCCCACTTCTCCTCCCGGTCGTGGGAGAGAAGGAGGCATGGAGCTCTCCTCCATTCCAGTAAGCACCACCGCGACCGTGCCATCCTTTTTCCCTATCTCTGTCGTATCCATTTACTCTAACCCGAGCATCTCTCTTGGCTTGTAGCTCCCGGAGCACAAAGGACGTTCTCGCCACCGTTGGACGCACACCAAATGCCATCACCACGCCTTTTCCCCTCTCCATTGAGTCCCTTCCCCTCCTTTGTGCATCAGCATGTATGCTTGGACATAATATCCATTTCCCCTCAATTTGTTTCTTCAATGCATTACAGGAGCTTGGGAATTTTGAGGTTTTCCATTTGTAGGCCGAAAAAACCCATCTTCTTCCCCGGCGCCGGCACGGTGAGTCCCCCTTCGATTCCACCCTCTAGAACCATCTCGTGGATACCCTGGTGCTGTTCCCACCTCTCATTTCCTTTCTTTGTTCCCAAAACGCCCCCGCCTCGGGGACCACCATTGCGCCACCGCCGACTCACGTCGCCGGAGCACCCCGATCTCTCCCCACCATATTCTAGCGCACGGTGAGCTTCACGAGGATCCCCTGAGCCTTTTCTACCTCTTTTTGTTGAAGCTCTTGGCCTAACATGGAGTCATCGTCGTGCATGTGCCATCGCCGCTGCACCTGGGTGTCACCGGAGCTGAAGATGAAGGCCCTTGGTCCTCGTGCCCCTCCTTTAGCGTCGTAGTAACCTTAGGAACTCGAATCCAGCACTAGCCTGCCCTGGGAAGCCTTCTGCATCAAGCACTCTTCGCAACCGTACTGGACCTCCTCCGCTCAACTTCACTGCCGACGCGCCACCGTGCCCCTTCACTGGCAAGGACAACACCGGAAGGTAGCCTCAAGACCCATCTTTCCATTTTAGCTTACTCTAGGCCCAATGCGCCGCTGCCTCGCTGGCGACAAGCGCGGCAATGTCACGGCCTTGCCCTCCTCTTTGTTGTCGGGCACGTCCAACAAAACCCTATAGCTCCATTGAAAGCATCTAGGCCCTTAAAAATTGGTTTTGGTAATTAATGATAATATGTGAATATGAGACTTATGTGTTTGTTGAGTATTTACTAGGTTAAATCCAAATGGTGAGTATGATCTTGAAGATGCACGCTAAAGGATATCGTGAAGATTAAATATGGATCAAATCAAGGTACAAATAGCTTAGGATCCCTTTACATTTTACCGGTCTAAGGAGAAATAGTTGAAAGACCGGATTATAGGATAAATGCCGTACTATTAAGAGGGATCATGTCCATGTAACTTGATACCATATTCTTGTGCTTTGAGGATCAATTTAGGATCATGCATGAAATTGAAAGTCTTTTTGAAAAGCATTCGTTGCACTGTCTAGATAATCGGTAGTACCGGCGTGTTCACGCGGTACTATCGGCAAATGGTACAACTAGGCTTGTAGTGCGGTACTACCGCACCCCGGTCGTTTCGTATAAAAAGCGGTATGTTTTTTTTTCCAGAGAACATATTTTTGGGTGTTTCGGTGTAAACCCTCAGAACGGTAGTACCGCTGTTCTAAGCGGAACATCAAGACACCCCGTAGTACCGATTATGCGACGACGCTTTTTCCAAGAGCAATGCGCTTTGGGATTTCGTGGAACGGTAGTACCACGCTTCTCGCAGTATGACCGGAAAGCGGTAGTACCGCATGTTCTTGGCGGTAAGTGCGCTCGCAATTCTAACGGCTATATCGATTGCATTTAATGTCTTCCTTTGTAGTCGCATCGTCTTTGGTGGTAAGTGCGGTAGTACCGCATTTACTTGGCGGTAGTACCGAAATTCGCTGATTTCTAGGGATTTCCTCCCCAACGGTTTTGTTGGTTGGGGGTATTTACCCTAACTGCTTAAGGGCTGTGTGCTAGAGTTCATTTTAACATCAATAGAGCCTTGAGCATTCACTCAACACCAAAATTCCCTTGTGCATTCATTGTGAGGTGGTTGAGTTCTTTCAAGTGCATTCATTCATTCATTCTAGATTGATCACATTGCACTTGTGAGTTGTAAAGCAAAAGTCATTGATTTGTTACTCTTGGAGTTTTGCCGAACTCCTAGACAGTTTGGAGGCGCTTGCACGGTGATCTCTTCAAGAAGATTGTGAAGAGGCTCGGTGCCGAGATTGTGAGTGGTTCGGTGTTCACCATCTCCGGAGCGGAGGAAGAACAACCATAGTGATCGAGGGAAGGCTTAATTCGTGGAGCCGGCTTGAGTGGTCAAGCTTCCTCAACTTGGACTAGTGAAGACCGACAAGTCTTCGATACCACGGGAAAATATCGTTGTCTCATTGTGGTTATTTCTAGTCTTTACTCTTCCGTATTTATATTTCTAGTTTGATCTTTATGCTTGTATTGCTTAGCTAGAAGTATAACTTGTTTAGACTAAGTTGTTAATTGGCTTAGCTAGTTAATTTGTTAAAAAGTTTAAAATCCTCATATTCACCCCCTCTAGTCGGTTATCCTTGATCCTACAAGTGGTATCAAAGCAAGGTCTCTCAATTTATTAGACTTTACCGTCTAAGAGAGAAAGGATGGCTAGTGAGGGTGTGCCTATAGGAAAGGCTCCTTTGTTTGGTGGCTAAAATTATTCTTATTGGAAAATTAGAATGTCCATTTTCTTAAAGGTCATGAGTCCGAACATATGGAAAATTGTAAATGAGGGTTATGTTATGTCTCTTGATCCTACGAACTCCACGGTTCAAGATGAACGTAATGCTCATTTAGATGCTCAAGCTATGAATGCTCTTTTTGGTGCTTTGAACGCGAATGAGTTTAATAGGGTGAGCAATTTGGAAACCGCTCATGCTATTTGGACTACCCTCTCCAAAATTCATGAGGGCACATCCATGGTCAAAGAAGCCAAATTGCTTAGGCTTCGGATTAAATATGAGACATTCATAATGTTGCCTCATGAAAACATCACCGAGATGTATTCAAGACTCAACAACATTGTGAATGAACTCAAAGGTCTTGGTAGTAACCTTCTTGATGTTGATGTTGTGCGCAAGATGCTTAGGGCGCTCCCGGATAAATACGAGATGTTGGTGACTTTATTTCTCAACTCTCCCGAGTTACCAAGAATGACACCAATCGGACTTTTGGGCAACCTCATCACTAACGAACTATACAAGAAGGACAAGGAAGAGCTCTTGGAGTCATCTTCATCCAAGAAGAAAATTACTGCTTTCAAAGCTAAAACAGAGTCAAGTGACGATGAGGATGAAGAAGAAGACTCGGATGAGGAGTATGCTCTCCTTGTGAGGAGAATGAAGAAATTCATTAGAAGACGCCCACATCGAAACTTCAACTTCAACAAGTACAAGAAAGGGCAATCCTCAAGTGACAACAAGCGATATAGCAATATTCGTTGCTATGGATGTGATGAAAAGGGGGACATAATCTCAAATTGCCCCAACAAGAAGGATGACAAAGATAAACCATCAAAGAAGAAGGAATTCGATGGAAAGAAGAAGCTTTTCAAAAAGCTTCACAAAAGGGGCAAAAATGAAGCTGCCATTGGAGAGTGGGATTCCGATGAAGAATATTCGGATTCCGACTCCGATTCAAGTGATGAAGAGTCTTCTAAGAAAAGTGGACTTGTCGGCATCGCCATAAAGGAAGCTCCTTCACTCTTCTCGTCTCCTTCATGCCTTATGGCAAAAGGAGATAAGGTAAAACCCTTTGATGATGATGCTCCTTCATATGATGAATTAATAGACATGGTTGAAGATTTAAATGAATACATTGGAAAAGAAAAATCAAAATTTAAAGTCTTAAAGAAAGAGTATATCTCTCTAAAAGACTCTTATGAGGAGCTAAAGGAAGCTCATGATTCTCTTCTCCTAAAAGATATTGAAAAATCTCATTCACATATTGGGATTACTTGTGATCTAATGGATGAGATACCTAGAATAGAAATTGCTTCAAATACTATATCCATGTCTAGCATTTCTACATCATGTGATGATTTACTTTCAATGTCTTGTTGCTCAAATAATGATTCAATTACAAAAACTTGTGATCCTTTACTAATTGTTGAAAACAATGAGTTGAAAGAGTAAGTCACCAAGCTAAGCAAGAGCTTGGAAAGATACTTCAAGGGTAAATCAACCCTTGACAAGTTATTGAGTGAGCAAAGGTGCTCATTCAACAAGGACTTGGGTATGTGCCCAAGAAAGGTAAGAAACCGGTAAACAAACCTCCAAGATTTGTTAAGCAAAGTGGTAAATATTGCAATAAATGTGGTAAGGTAGGACACATATCAAATGGTTGCTCAAATATTAATGTTAAATCCTACAACATTTATGATTCTTGCTACATGCTTAAGAAATCTATAGATGGTAAAATAACTGCAAGATTTATTAGCACTTCGATTTTAGGCGCTAAAAAGAATGCTATTTGGGTGCTTAAAACCTTGGTCGCTAACCTCCAAGGACCCAAACAAATTTGGGTGTAATGTCCCAAAAGTTTGAGAGGTTCGAGAAAGAGTTTCGGGAGAGACTTCTCAGTATTAGTAAAAGGATCAAAAGGAAATAGTTTGTTTTCGCAGCTAGCACAGGGGTGAAAGCGTTTTACGCCAACTGGGCACAGGCTCCGCCCATCAGGCCTTAGGTGGCCGGCCAAGGGGGGGGAGGCACCACTTTTCCCCTCCCCAAACCCTAGCCGAGCTCCCCCACCCCCTTTGGCCGCCGCCCCCATCTCCTGTCCCTCCCCCCTTGCGCGCCACCTCCCTTGGCTGCCCACCTCCTGGCTCCTCTCCCCCTTGCGCCCCCAACCTCCCCTCCATTGCTGCCGGCCTAGTGGAGAAGAAGACCACCTTGCAGCCGGCCATAGAGGAAGAAAGGAGGGAAGAAAGGAGGGAGAAGAGAAGGAGAAGAGGAAAAGGAGGATCGCCATCCGGGTTCGCATTCGCAGCGTCGTCAAGGGTAACCTTGGGTAAACCTCGCTGCTCAAACCGTATTAGGTGTTTTGGTTGATGTTTGGTATATCGGGTCCTGTCTTTTTAGTAGATTGCAATCTGTCCAGAATTTTGGACGAGGGTTCTCGCGCTGTTAGAGGCAGAATCTGGGTTTATGGTCTCCTAGGAAAAGTTGGGTTATTGTCTTAGCTTTCGGTGGCCGCCAAGTTCACTCAAATCCGATTAACGGTTAGAGAGTTATGATTTTTCTAAGACTGCTGTTCCACTGCTCTGTCAGTATTTAGGCAGATTGAAGAAAACCAATTAAAAGTGATGGTTAAAGTGGAAATCTGAGAACCCCAGTATAACGAAAGTTGTAGGTAATCCTTCCAGCTTTCAGGAAAACTAAAGATCATGAAATTCGGACGAACGTAGAGAAAGTTATGATAGTTTCATTGTTGCTGTCCAGAGACCCGACGCGAAAATTGATACTCTGTTGTTTAGATTGGTAGGGCTAGTAAATGGCCGAATCAGAGAACCTCACCAACTAGGTTTAGAAGGGGAATTCAATAACCTTTTCAGATTGTCCAAGATCACTCCATTTGGATTTCTGTACATTTAGTTATGATTTTCGAAGGGGCTGTTCTCTGAAAAGAAATCTGACAGCCAGCTTTAACGTTGGGGATTGCGTTTAGTGGACGATGTACTCATGTTGTGTTTATGATTTTGTTATTAGACCCGTATGGTAGCCTTAGCTTGTCTCAATTGTTGTCCAGGTGTGGGTTTGGCTCCGGGAGCAGTACCTCATTCCCGACATCCACCTTCGCACGGTTGAGGCAAGTGCATTGTTGTTTGAATGATTGGCTATATTATGTGTTATTTGTTATATGGTTGCATAGCAAGATGGTATACTTGATGAATGCTTAAGTATGGTTATTTCTCAAATGATGCTCATGTTTTACTATGGTTAAGTGTTATTGTCTTTTGGTAATTTGATGATGATTAAATGATGAGCATGTGCACATTGAAATCATATTGAGGCTTAGTCACGTGGTGACCAAGTGTGTTTCCCTTTGAGATTCCCGTCATGAATATGACGGACCCGAGATCCCCTCACTCGTGGAGTGTGGGCTTGAGGTCCCCGTTACTTGCGGAGTAACGGGCAATTGGTCCTGTGCGCGCGCAAGACGAGCATGGGTATATGGCGGCGTCGATACTCTGCATTACAGGTGTAATGCACACAGAAAGTTAAAGATAAAGGTCCTTGAGCATTGCATTTGCATACAAAATGTTCTAATGTTAATCTCCTTTATATGTGTGTTATTGCTATGGTTTCTTAATGTACTTGCTGAGTCTATGGACTCACTCTTGCTTTTATTGTTGTTTAGGTA
Organism: Ampelocalamus luodianensis; assembly: GCA_036346255.1. Classification (NCBI taxonomy): domain Eukaryota; kingdom Viridiplantae; phylum Streptophyta; class Magnoliopsida; order Poales; family Poaceae; genus Ampelocalamus; species Ampelocalamus luodianensis. The sequence goes on from JAYEVH010000419.1 coordinate 141,231, forward strand.
CCCGAGCCAAGAATGACATGCATGGGGAAAGTAGATGCTAGTCACACACGTACCACATGAACTAAATAAAGATGAATGATCTTTGAGAGTGATTGATCTTAGAATATTATGATTTGTTTTATGCTATGGATTAAATGTAATAATGAGGAGTAGTGGAATTTTATACCTCTCTAGTTATGATGGATTCTTAGCATGTTTCGATTATCCTTTGATGACTTGGAATGGAAGTTTAATTATTATTTGATTATTCGTGTGTTGGAACCTTCATGTAATTAACTTTACAAGGGAGGTTCTGCATTAAATTTATTAGAATTGTCTTCTTTAGAGTTATTAGAGTTTGTTTAGTAGCATTCCGGGCTCATGATCGGGTGTTACTGATTGGTATCGAGCGGTTTGTAGGTCCGTGGAATATGAAAGGTTAAATTTGACACACTATGCACATGAGGTGGGAATGGGTTAATGCATTGCATTATGTCGCTTTTGAGATTTTGATTTCTCTTGTGTGATAGCTGCTAGTTAGACTACTCTTGTGGTCCTAGATGATGAAATTGCTTATTGTTTGATTGTTTTCTTTGTGATGATTAGATATGGCAAGGGTGGAGGCCGAGGTCGTGGTCGAGGCCGCAGGGCGGCGAGGCGAGGCTGCATCGCCCCGCCAGTTTGAGTCGTAGTGGGAGAAGCAAGCCTGCGAGTCGAGGAAGAGGTTGCTTCAGCCGATGCAGAGAACCGAGCCCCACCACCGCGCTCGTTGTCGCTCTGTGGTGGCCCTGCAGTGGCACTGCGGCGTATGCCATGGGATTGCATCAATGGAACGCTTTGAGGCTGGACACCTTCGACGGGTCAGGCACGCCTGTCGACGCAGCTAATTGGCTGCGACACATGGAGAGGCACTTCGGAGCTCTGGGGATGACATCAGAAATGAGGGCTCAGTTCGTGGCCTTCCAATTGAAGGGGCCGGCGGATATCTCGTGGGAAGGAGTTCTGATGGCCAGGACAGCAGCTCATGGACCAGTTACCTAGGAGTATTTTGTTGAGCACTTCAGGAAGAGGTTTTATCCAGCTTCATATGTGGAGCGAATGGAAGTCTCCTTGCAGAACTTCAAGCAGGGGAAGATGACAGTGACAGAGTATGAAGCGGGTTTTAACAACCTGGTTCGTTTTGTTCCAGCTGTGGCCACAAATGATGAGGAAAAAGCTAAGAGGTTTCGCGGGGCTCGGGCAAGAGTTCCGGCGGTATTGGGAGCATTGAGTTGCGGGATTTCAGCTCTGGTCGAACAAGCCGTGGGCATGGAGCTGGAGATGCAGCTTGGTGAGGAGCTGCGGGAGGGAAGGCGCTGTGGTATCTCGAGGCGGTGGCGGCCGAAGAGGGTTTTGGCGGTGGGGTGGGACCTTCCAGAGGCCCACTTCCAAGAGGTTCAAAGGTCGCAGAAATCATTCAAGACCAAGTTCACAGGGCACGTCTTCCTCCACCTCGCGAGTGTCCGCAGATGCACCTAGGTTACGCCCGGTCCTGAGGTGGCATGAAGTGCTTCAAGTGCGGCAGCGAGCATAGAGCTTCAGAGTGCAGCTGGTTCGGGTCTTGCCGCCATTGTGGTCAGGAGGGCCATAAGGCATTGGTTTGTCGGCGGAATCCCGCCAGTATCATCAAGTGGGAACCTGTGCCAGTGTCAGTGCCAGCGCCAGCAGCTTCTTCTCGAGGGTCGGTTCAGATGTTAGCAGCTACTCCTACTCCTACTTGGGCACCGCCACAGCCTTACTTTCTGCTCCTGGAGGAGCTCCACCGCCAGGGTATTTTTGGCCGCCCCCTCCCGTGGCCCCATTTCCAGTAGTGGCGCCTTCAGCACCTCCAGCAGTTCCCGCACCACCGTACCAGGGTGTTGGAGCCCCTACCGCCCCAGCAGCAGTCTCCTACGCTATGCCGACGGCAGAGTCGGTGAGTCGTCCTGATGTGGTGACAGGTACGCTCTTGGTGGATTCAGTAGAGGCACTTGTTCTATTTGATTCGGGGGCTACCTTTTCTTTTGTATCACTAGATTTTGTTAGTAAGGCGAGTTTGAGTCTGCAGCCAATAGCTCAGTCAGTTCTAGTTAATTCTCCTGGGGGAATTCTCTAGCTCTGATTTGTCTGGTTGTGTGATTTCGTTAGATGGAGAAGAGTTCATTGCTAATCGATGGTTATGAGGATGGAGCCGTTTGATGTTATCTTGGGAATGGGTGGTTGCATAATTACCGTTTGTCATTTCTGTTTTTGAAGACAATAACCCGCAAGCTCCGTGCAGGCGGAGATAGTATTCCAATGTAGCGCTCCATCTCACTCACTTTTTGTGATGGCTAGTCTTTTCCGGTGGCCGTCAGTGCAAGAATGGGTTTCTTTTGTCTCTAGTGGAGAAGCCGAGTTCATCTCAGTAGCAGAAGAAATTTTGGTCGTTCGGGAGTTCTGGATGTTTTTCCAGCAGAACTACCAGGATGCCACCACCTCGCCCCGTAGAGTTCGAATTGATTTGGTACCAGCGCCGACTGTCTCTATGACCCTCATCGGTTGGCCCGTCCGTTCCGGGAGGAACTAAAGAAGCGATTGGATGATTTAAAAGCAAAGGATCTCATTCGTCCCAAGTGTCTCCTGGGAGCCTCGTTCTTTTACCAAGAAGAAAGATGGTAGTTGGCGCATGTGTATTGATTATCGTGCTCTTAACCATGCTAACCATCAAGAATAAGTATCCTCGCCTCGTATAGAAGATCTATTTGATCGGTTGAGAGGGCCAAGGTATTCTCAAAGATCGACCTTCATCAAAGTTATAATCAAATCCTGTCCAAAGGAGGATATTGAGAAGACGGCATTCTCTACAAGGTATGGGCATTTTGAATTTAAAGTTATGTCTTTTGGACTAACGAACGCCCTTTGCTTTCATGGAGACTATGAGCAGGATGTTGCATGAATACTGGAAATTTTGTGGTAGTCTTTATAGATGATATCTTGATATATTCAAAGACAAGTGAACATGAGCGACACACGAGGCTTGTGTTGGAAACACTAAGGAGCATAAGTTTTATGCCAAACTGAAAAAGTGCGAGTTTTGGACGTCTGAAGTGGGATTTCTGGGACATGTCATCAATGATAAGGGAATCACAGTTGATCCAAGTAAGATTTCTACAGTGGTAGAATGGAAGACGCCAACCAATGTCAAAGAAGTGAGAAGCTTTCTCGGCATGGCGGGATACTATCGGCGTTTTGTGCAGGATTTCTCCATTATTGCTAAACCTTTATCCAGACTCACACAGAAGGATGTGAAGTTCAGGTGGGATGATGACTGTGAGCGTAGTTTCCAAACCCTTAAGGAAAAGCTGGTGACCGCCCCTGTCCTTACACTTCCCAGAGCACGAAGCGATTTCTGATGTACTCGATGCGTCTCGGATTGGGTTGGGTTGTGTCCTTATGCAGGAAGGGAAGGTGATAGCTTATGCGTCAAGGCAGCTGAAGAAGCATGAACAGAATTACCCAACTCATGATTTAGAGTTGGCAGCTGTAGTGTTTGCCCTGAAACTTTGGAGACACTATCTGTATGGTGAGGGTTGTGATGTTTATACAGATCACAAGAGTCTTAAGTATATTTTCACTCAGAAAGATCTGAATTTAAGGCAGCGCAGGTGGCTGGAGCTAATTAAGGATTATGATCTATCTATTCAATACCATCCTGGGAAGGCAAATGTGGTGGCTGATGCTCTTAGTCGCAAGGCGACGCCCGCTACATTGGATTATCTCATTGCTGACTTTGACCGTATGGGTATATCATTTTGCTATGCGGGGACTGCACGTGTTGAAACACAGCTGATCTTGAGTCGGCCATTCAGAGCGGGTGCGAGAAGCACAACAGAAGACCAATTATTGCAAAGGGTTGAAGCGGTGGATTTGGGCAGGGCGGAGATTTCAGTTTGGATGAGTGTGGTGCGCTGCGGTTTAAGGGCCGCCTTTGCGTACTACGAGCGAAGGTCAAGGATGATATTCGAAAGAGGCACATCGTACCGCATAATCGCTCATCCGGGTGAAACGAAGATGTATCGTGATCTAAAGCGAATTTCGTGGAAAAGGATGAAGGTGGACATAGCTAATTATGTGGCCTCGTGTGGTGTTTGTCAACAGTGAAGGCGGAACACAAACGTCCTGCGCAGGTTGTTGCAACCTTTAGAGATTCCGCAATGGCCGTGGGACGATATTTCTATGGATTTTGTAGTTGCGTTACCCGGTCACCAAGGGTAAGGATGCGTGTGGTGGTAGTGGATCGTCTCGAAGAATCGCACACTTTATACCAATTCGTACTACTAACTCAGCAAGTGATTTAGCTCCCATCTATGTACAGAAATTGTAAGATTGCATGGAGTACCAAAGACCATCATTTCTGACCGAGATGCCAAGTTTGTCTCCAAGTTTTGGGAAAGTTTACAGAGTGCCTTGGGCACACAGCTCCGTCTGAGTACAGCATTCCATCCACAGACAGATGGGCAGACGGAACGTACCATCCGCACTCGGAGGACATGTTGCGGACTTGTGTTTTGTCTTGGAAGGGTAGTGGGAGGATCAATTGCCTTTAGCAGAATTTGCTTATAACAACAGCTATCATTCAAGCATAAAAGCCGCTCCGTTCGAGGTTTTGTATGGGCGTAGTGCAGTCACCACTTTGCGGGAAGCCGTGGGTGAGAAGGCGATTTGGGTCCGGATTGGGTACAAAAGATCAGTAGAGCGAGTGGCTCGTGAGACAGAACCTATTAGCGGCTGCAGAGCGCATGAGAAAAGTTATGCAGACGTGAGAAGAAGAGACTTGGAATTTGAAGTGGGGATCAGTGCTCTTGAAAGTGTCCCCACCAAAGGTGTGGTGAGGTTCGCACGAGGGAAGCTTAGCCCAAGGTACATAGGACCATTCACGATCTTGGCTCGAATCGGAAGTTGGCTTATCGTTTAGACTCGCCGAGTCTATGCGTGGAGTGCACAATGTTTTTCATGTATCCATGCCGAGGAAGTACTTGCGAGATCCGGAGCATCATGTACCGCTAGAGCCTCTACTCATAGAGCAAGATTTGACCTTTGAGTCAAAGCCAGTGCGGATCTTGGAGAAATCAGAGAAGGTTTTGAGAAACGAAACGCTGAAATATGTTAAAGTTCTTTGGTCACAGCAGTCCGAGAAAGAAGCCACCTGGGAGTTGGAGGCGCATGCGCGAGCAATATCCGAATTATTCTCACACAGTGCGTGTTGTGCTTTAAGTCTTTTCAGATCTGTCCCTTAAGCGTGAGCTGGTTAGAATTAGAGGACGTGCTCTGTAAGGGGGTAGAGTGTAATGTCCCAAAAGTTCGAGAGGTTCGAGAAAGAGTTTCGGAGAGACTTCTCGGTATTAGTAAAAGGATCAAAGGAAATAGTTTGTTTTCGCAGCTAGCACAGGGTGAAAGCGCTTACGCCAACTGGCTGGGCTCCGCCCATCGGGCCTTAGGTGGCCGGCCAAGGGAGGCACCACTTTTCCCTCCCCAAACCCTAGCCGAGCTCCCCACCCCTTTGGCCGCCGCCCCATCTCCCTGTCCCTCCCCTTGCGCGCCACCTCCCTTGGCTGCCCACCTCTGGCTCCTCTCCCTTGCGCCCCAACCTCCCTCCATTGCTGCCGGCCTAGTGGAGAAGAAGACCACCTTGCACCGGCCATAGAGGAAGAAAGGAGGGAAGAAAGGAGGAGAAGAGAAGGGAGAAGAGGAAAAGGAGGATCGCCATCCGGGTTCGCATTCGCAGCGTCGTCAAGGGTAACCTTGGGTAAACCTCGCTGCTCAAACCGTATTAGGTGTTTTGGTTGATGTTTGGTATATCGGGTCCTGTCTTTTTAGTAGATTGCAATCTGTCCAGAATTTTGGACGAGGGTTCTCGCGCTGTTAGAGGCAGAATCTGGGTTTATGGTCTCCTAGGAAAAGTTGGGTTATTGTCTTAGCTTTCGGTGGCCGCCAAGTTCACTCAAATCCGATTAACGGTTAGAGAGTTATGATTTTTCTAAGACTGCTGTTCCACTGCTCTGTCAGTATTTAGGCAGATTGAAGAAAACCAATTAAAAGTGATGGTTAAAGTAGAAATCTGAGAACCCCAGTATAACGAAAGTTGTAGGTAATCCTTCCAGCTTTCAGGAAAACTAAAGATCATGAAATTCGGACGAACGTAGAGAAAGTTATGATAGTTTCATTGTTGCTGTCCAGAGACCCGACGCGAAAATTGATACTCTGTTGTTTAGATTGGTAGGGCTAGTAAATGGCCGAATCAGAGAACCTCACCAACTAGGTTTAGAAGGGGAATTCAATAACCTTTCCAGATTGTCCAAGATCACTCCATTTGGATTTCTGTACATTTAGTTATGATTTTTCGAAGGGGGCTGTTCTCTGGAAAAGAAATCTGACAGCCAGCTTTAACGTTGGGGATTGCGTTTAGTGGACGATGTACTCATGTTGTGTTTATGATTTTGTTATTAGACCCGTATGGTAGCCTTAGCTTGTCTCAATTGTTGTCCAGGTGTGGGTTTGGCTCCGGGAGCAGTACCTCATTCCCGACATCCACCTTCGCACGGTTGAGGCAAGTGCATTGTTGTTTGAATGATTGGCTATATTGTGTGTTATTTGTTATATGGTTGCATAGCAAGATGGTATACTTGATGAATGCTTAAGTATGGTTATTTCTCAAATGATGCTCATGTTTTACTATGGTTAAGTGTTATTGTCTTTTGGTAATTTGATGATGATTAAATGATGAGCATGTGCACATTGAAATCATATTGAGGCTTAGTCACGTGGTGACCAAGTGTGTTTCCTTTGAGATTCCGTCATGAATATGACGGACCGAGATCCTCACTCGTGGAGTGTGGGCTTGAGGTCCCGTTACTTGCGGAGTAACGGGCAATTGGTCCACGTGCGTGCGCCAAGCCTGCATGGCATGGGTATCTTGGCGGCGATACATCAGATTACAGTGTAATGCACACGTAAAGTTAAAGATAAAGGTCCTTGAGCATTGCATTTGCATACAAAATGTTCTAATGTTAATCTCCTTTATATGTGTGTTATTGCTATGGTTTCTTAATGTACTTGCTGAGTCTATGGACTCACTCTTGCTTTTATTGTTGTTTAGGTACCGAGCCAAGAATGACATGCATGGGGAAAGTAGACGCTAGTCACACACGTACCACATGAACTAAATAAAGATGAATGATCTTCAGAGAGTGATTGATCTTAGAATATTATGATTTGTTTTATGCTATGGATTAAATGTAATAATGAGGAGTAGTGGAATTTTATACCTCTCTAGTTATGATGGATTCTTAGCATGTTTCTGATTATCCTTTGATGACTTGGAATGGAAGTTTAATTATTATTTGATTATTCTGTGTGTTGGAACCTTCATGTAATTAACTTTACAAGGGAGGTTCTGCCGAAATTTATTAGAATTGTCTTCTTTAGAGTTATTAGAGTTTGTTTAGTAGCATTCCAGGCTCATGACAGACTGGGGTGTTACATTGGGTACCTAAAATAACTTGATTCTTGTTTTGTAGGTGAACTACAAGACCGGTGGAAAACATTGGGTGCTTGATAGTGGATGCACTCAACACATGACCGGTGATAGAAAAATGTTCACCACATTCGAGAATGTAAATGGAAGTGACAAAATCACATTCGGTGATAATAGTAAAGGAAAGTTAATTGGGTTAGGTAAAATCGCTATTTCAAATGATATTTCCATTAACAATGTATCTTTAGTTGAATCACTAAATTTCAATTTATTATCCGTCGCTCAAATTTGTGATCTCGGTTTAATCTGTTCATTCTCTAATGAAGGTGTTTCAATTTCAAATGAAAAAGATAGTGCTTTGGTTTTCAAAGGCTTTAGATTTGAAAATCTTTACTTGGTAAATTTCTCCTCAAATGCATCATGCTTACAAACTTGTTTAATTGCAAAAACTTTCTTAGGTTGGCTTTGGCATAGAAGGCTAGTTCATGTTAGCATGATTCAACTTAAAAAGCTTTTCAAACATGATCTAGTTATTGGCTTGAAAGATGTGAAGTTTGAGAAAAATCGACTTTGTAGTGCTTGTCAAGCCGGTAAACAAGTCGCAAGCTCTCACCCTTCTAAAAGTATCATGTCAACTTCTAGACCATTGGAACTCTTACATATAGATTTGTTTGGGCCAACAACCTATAAGAGTATCGGGGGAAATAGTTATTGTTTAGTTATCGTGGATGATCACCCTAGATATACATGGGTGTTCTTTCTAGATGACAAGAGCGAAACCTCCGGAATCTTCAAAAGTTTTGCAAAAAGGGCTCAAAATGAATTTGATTTTAAAATAAAGAAAATCCGTAGTGATAATAGTTCCGAGTTCAAGAATACTAAAGTTGAAGACTTTTGTGATGAACTTGGAATAAAACACGAACTTTCCACAACCTACACTCCGGAGCAAAATGGAGTTGTAGAAAGGAAAAATCGTACATTAATTGAAATGGCTAGGACAATGCTTGATGAATATAATACTTCCGATAGCTTTTGGGAGGAAGCAATTAACACCGCTTGTCATGCCATAAATCGTCTTTATTTGCATCGCCTTTTGAAAAAGACTTCCTATGAACTTCTTGTTGGAAGAAAACCGAACATCTCTTATTTTCGTGTCTTTGGTTGCAAGTGTTATATTTTGAAAAAGGGGGTTCGTCTTTCAAAATTTGCAAATCGTTGTGATGTTAGCTTCTTGCTTGGTTACTGTTCAAATAGCAAAGCTTATCGTGTCTTCAATCAAAACTCCGGTTTAGTTGAAGAAAGACACGATGTTCAATTTGATGAAACTAACGGCTCTCAAGAAGGGCATGAAAATTTGGATGATGTAGGTGATGAATTGTTAAGAAAGGCTATAAAAAATATACAAATTGGCGACATCAAACCTAAAGATGAACCATCATCTTCTACTCAAGTTGAACCTCGTACCTCTTCCACAACAAGTCAAATTGAAGTGGAAGAAAACAATAATGAAGATGATCAACCATCCAACCTACCACCAAGAATCCACAATACGATTGCAAAAGATCATCCAATAGATCAAATATTGGGTGATGTAAGTAAGGGTGTTCAAACTCGATCTCGTATCGCTTCATTTTGTGAACATTACTCTTTTGCCTCTTCTCTTGAGCCAAAGAATATAGATGAAGCACTTGATGATCCGGATTGGATGATTGCAATGCACGAAGAGCTTAATAATTTCATCCGAAACGAAGTTTGGACATTGGTGGATCGACCCAAAGAACACAATGTCATTGGCACAAAATGGGTGTTTAGAAACAAGCAAGACGAAAATGGTATGGTTGTAAGAAACAAAGCAAGATTGGTCGCACAAGGTTTCTCTCAAGTCGAAGGTTTGGATTTCGGTGAAACTTTTGGTCCCGTAGCTAGACTTGAATCAATTCGTATATTACTTGCTTTTGCATCATGCTTTGATATTAAATTATTTCAAATGGATGTCAAAAGTGCTTTTCTAAATGGAGAAATATCCGAACTTGTATTTGTTGAACAACCTCCCGGTTTTGAAGATCCTAAGAATCCTAATCACGTCTATAAACTCTCCAAGGCGCTCTACGGTCTTAAACAAGCTCCTAGAGCATGTTATGAACGCCTTAGAGATTTTCTAGTTTCAAAAAGGTTCAAAATCGGGAAAATTGATTCAACTTTGTTTACTAAAGTCTTAGATGATGATTTCTTTGTATGTCAAATTTATGTTGATGATATTATATTTGGTTCTACTAATCAAGTTTTTTGCAAAGAATTTGGTGATATGATGTCTAGAGAATTTGAAATGTCAATGATCGGAGAACTTAGCTATTTTCTTGGACTTCAAATCAAACAACTCAAAGATGGAACTTTCGTAAGCCAAACAACGTATGCAAAGGACTTGATCAAGAGATTTGGGATGGAGGATGTAAAACCTATCAAGACTCCCATGGCAACAAACGGTCATTTGGACCTAAATGAGGGAGGTAAATCAGTAGATTTAAAGCTTTATAGGTCTATGATTGGTAGTTTTCTTTATCTTACCGCATCTAGGCCCGATATTATGTTTAGCGTTTGCATATGTGCACGTTTTCAAGCTTCTCCAAAAGAGTGCCACTTGGTGGCCGTAAAAAGAATACTAAGATATTTAAAGCACTCCTCTAGCATTGGCCTATGGTTTCCTAAAGGTGCTAAGTTTGATTTAATTGGATATTCGGACTCCGATTATGCAGGTTGCAAAGTGGACAGAAAAAGCACCTCGGGGAGTTGTCAATTCTTAGGGAGATCCTTAGTATCATGGTCATTCAAGAAACAAAATTCCGTAGCTTTATCCACCGCCGAAGCCGAATATGTTTCCGCGGGAAGTTGTTGTGCTCAATTGCTATGGATGAGGCAAACTTTGATGGATTATGGGATTAAAATTGATAAAATGCCTCTTTTATGTGACAATGATAGTACGGTGAAAATAGCAAATAATCCTGTCCAACACTCAAGAACCAAACATATTGACATTCACCACCATTTCTTAAGAGATCATGTGGGCAAGGGAGACATTGAAATTAGCCACATTCGAACCAAAGATCAATTAGCGGATATTTTCACCAAGCTATTAGACGAAGGACGTTTTTGCAAATTGAGGAATGAATTAAATGTCATAGACTATTCAAATATTGGTTAAAATTTTTGCCTCATGTATTTTGGTTGATTTGGTGTTATTCGAAAGCTTTTGAAAGAAAATATTTTCAAAATTTTATTAAGAATATCTATGTTCATAGAAGCTATATTCTCATATAGACATTAGTCTATTCTATGCATAATGATCCTTAACAATATTTATTTGAGTGCAAAACTAAGGATCATTTGCAAATCAATCTAAATCTCAAAGAAATCAGTCATGTCCCTGTAGTCCCTAAAATTGGAACTACGGAGTTGAATCACGTACTACCGCATGATGCGGTACTCTAGGAGGTAAATACGGAACTACCGCATCGCGAAACCGTATGGTTCTGTTCTCTTCACCCGTTTCACTTTCTTTCCCCGAACGGTATTACCATTTTCCTCAGTCCCCTTCTTCTCTCTCGGGCGCTCGCTCTCTCTCTCTCTCCCTCATCGAAAAAACTCCAAAGCCTTCTCAAATCCCCAAATTTCTTCGGCGGTTCTTCACTCCTTGGTGATTCCTAGCATCTCTAGGGCTTCACTCCTCCAATCTTCGAGGTAAATTGTCTAAAATCCTCACTTTTACCGGATTATCTCAAACCCTAGGTCTAAATCAAGAATGATCTAAAATATTGCAGTTCTATGAGGTTCTAGTTGGGTAAAACAACATATTTGATGTTTAATGATGTTTATACATCTATTCCCTGGATTCAAACCATAATAAACATCGAATTGTTCTTCAAAATCAAAAATCCTAGAACCGGGTCTGTAAAAGCGGTACTACCGCTCCTTGAGCACGGTACCACCGACAACGGTACTACCGCTCCTCGAGCACGGTACTACCGTCAACGGTACTACCGCTCTTTGAGCTCGGTACTACCAGAAGCGGTACTACCGGCCAAGATTTGCGGTACTACCGTTTTTACTGACAGAACCACAAATTTCATTTCATTCAATTTGATCCTAGTTTGATTGATCCTTTGATCTCTTTGTAACCTATCCTCTCCTTACTCAGATGGCAAGGACAAGGAATGCTACTCGCCAATCAGTTGGACCTCGTAGAGGTCAATCCTCTTCCTCCCATCCTCCTGAAGATCCAGTTGAAGAATCTCATAACAAAGGAAAAGGTCCAGCAGCTTATGAGTCTGAAGATGAGGAAGTTTCCTCTCAAGCTGGGTCAGGTTCTGGATCTGATTCAGAAGAAGAGATTCCGGCAGCATCTGATGAGGAGATGGAAGTTCCAGTAGAGCCTCAAATTAATTTAAAGCTCATATCAGCTGATGACTATACTGTTCTGCGACACGAGGATCAGTACCTTCTGCCTAGCAACTCAATCAATCCCAGATTTCATACATAGTTCCAAGAGCAAGTCTATGAGGAGGTATATGGCCAGAACAGAAAATTTGCTGATCACAAGTGGATAAAGTGGCAGCACATTAACAAATTGGAAAAATATGATGGCATATATGAGATGTTTCAGCAAGCTGGTCTTCATGAACTTGTAGTTCTAAAGCATGATTATGATCAGAAAATCATAAGGCAATTCTATGCCACTCTCTATGTCTCTCCAGATTTCACCAAGATGAAATGGATGACAGTAACACGCTATGTGGAGTGTAGTAAGACTGATTTTGAGCGTGTCCTGCGAGTATTTTCCTCTAGCAAGTGGGAGAAGATTTATGACAGACCTGCCCTGATGGTTCCTAGCTGGACAGAGCATTATGATAGAAATGCTAGGTTTGTTCCAGGAAAAATTCATAGCTTGCTACCCATTTCCAGTTTGATTAATAGGATTATTAATCACACTATTCTTCCCAAGAGTGGAAATTTTGATGCTGTGCGTGGACATGCTTGGAACATTATTGATCTTATCTCGAAGAAGAAGAAGTTTGATGTGGTAGATGTAATAATCAGAAGTATAGCTTCTTCAAAAGATGACAGGGTAAAAAGGATTTATCATGCTCCTTTTATCATGGCCCTAATACTCAAACAAAATTGAGTACCAAGGAGGCTTAGGCATTGTTCATAAAGCCTACAAGCCAAGAGAAGGACCTCTGTTCACCAAAGACAAGAAGAACATATAGTTCAGCCAGAACATATTGCCCTAGAGGAGGCAGCTGCAGAAGGCTCTCAGAGCCAAGCCACTCTCACTCAGATTCTTAACACTCAGACTCTTATTCTCAATAATCTGATGCAGATTAAGGTCACTCAGCAGGAGATGAGGACATCACTTACAGATTTTCAGAATGAGACTAACAACAGACTTGCTGCCCTGACAGAGACAGTTGACTCTATGGAACACCGTCTACCACCTCTTCCGCGTCTACCACCTCTTCAGCGTTTCACGCGTCGTCGCCCCAATACTCCACCTGGTTCACCTTCTATCGTCATCACAGCTCCTTAGGCTCCTGTTGCTCCAGTCTCTCCAGCCCTAGCTGTTTCAGCTTCTCTACCTCCTGTTGATCCTCCTCCTCAGGATTCAGTTTCTCAAGACACATGACTCTTCCTTCTCCGGTCCTCTCGCTGATGTTTTTGGTACTTTGATGCCAAAGGAGAAGTAGAAGTAGTAGAAGTCTTGTAAGTAGGGAAGCAAGCTTGTTTTGAACCTGTTGTTTGCTTGTGCTTGTAATAGTTAACTTCTTAATTAGTATCTTGTTGATTTTTTGTTGCACTTGTTGGTTAATACTTAATGTCATTATCTATTTTACTCTCTTGAAATGCAATTGTTATATCAGTTTTTCTTATTTCTTGCATGTCCCTCAAAATCTAACATGCTAAAAAACTCCGCCAAAATTCTTAAAAACTGTGCTTGCAAAGCTTGTCCATAACTTATATGCACATGTTTAGGGGGAGCTTTCTTTATTCCAACTTAACAAGAATATAATTCTATTTCAATTCATTCGAACTTTTTACTAGAATTATATTGTTAAGTCATCAATAGAATATACACCTGTTTCACACGAGTATATTCAAAACAATCTTCCTCACATATTAGGTATGTTGTCATCAATTACCAAAAAGGGGGAGATTGAAAGCATCTAGGCTCCTAAAAATCGGTTTTGGTAATTAATGATAATATGTGAATATGGGACTTATGTGTTTGTTGAGTATTTACTAGGTTAAGTCCAAATGGTGAGTATGATCTTGAAGATGCACGCTAAAGGATATCATGAAGATTAAATATGGATCAAATCAAGGTACAAATAGCTTAGGATCCCTTTACATTTTACCGGTCTAAGGAGAAATAGTTGAAAGACCGGATTATAGGATAAATGCCGTTATTAAGAGGGATTATGTCCAAGTAACTTGATAGCATATTCTTGTGCTTTGAGGATCAATTTAGGATCATGCATGAAATTGAAATTCTTTTTGAAAAGCATTCGTTGCACTGTCTAGATAATCGGTAGTACCAGCGTGTTCACGCGGTACTACCGGCAAACGGTACAACTAGGCTTGTAGTGCGGTACTACCGCACCCCGGTCGTTCCGTATAAAAAGCGGTATGTTTTTTTCTAGAGAACATGTTTTTGGGTGTTTCGGTGTAAACCCTCAGAACGGTAGTACCGCTGTTCTAAAGCGAAACTACCGCACACCCCCGGTAGTACCGATTATGCGATGATATGTTTTTTCCAGTAGCAATGCAGTTTGAGATTTCTCGTGGAACGGTAGTACCGCTGCCTTCGGGCGGTATGACCGGGAAAGTGGTAGTACCGCATGTTCTTGGCGGTAGTACCGCTCTGCAATTCTAACGGCTATATCAGTGCATTTAATGTCTTCCTTTGTAGCCGTTACTGTGCTGGTGGTAAAGTGCGGTAGTACCGCATTTACTTTGCGGTAGTACCGAAATTCGCTGATTTCTGGGGATTTCCTCCCCAACGGTTATATTTGTTGGTTGGGGGTATTTATACCCCCCCCAACTGCTCAAGGGCTGTGTGCTAGAGTTCATTTTAACATCAATAGAGCCTTGAGCATTCATTCAACACCAAAATTCCCTTGTGCATTCATTGTGAGGTGGTTGAGTTCTTTCAAGTGCATTCATTCATTCATTCTAGATTGATCCCATTGCACTTGTGAGTTGTCAAGCGAAGGTCATTGATTTGTTACTCTTGGAGTTTTGCCGAACTCCTAGACGGTTTGGAGGCGCTTGCACGGTGATCTCTTCAAGAAGATTGTGAAGAGGCTCGGTGCCGAGATTGTGAGTGGTTCGGTGTTCACCATCTCCGGAGCGGAGGAAGAACAACCATAGTGATCGAGGGAAGGCTTAATTCGTGGAGCCGGCTTGAGTGGTCAAGCTTCCTCAACGTGGACTAGTGAAGACCGGTAAGTCTTCGATACCACGGGAAAACATCGTTGTCTCATTGTGGTTATTTCTAGTATTTACTCTTCCGTATTTATATTTCTAGTTTGATCTTTATGCTTGTATTGCTTAGCTAGAAGTATAACTTGTTTAGACTAAGTTGTTAATTGACTTAGCTAGTTAATTTGTTAAAAAGTTTAAAAACCTCCTATTCACCCCCCTCTAGTCGGTTATCACTTCTACTCAGATTATGTTAGCTATTGTAGGATGTACAAATAGTAATTTGAAGATAATTAATTTTGTCTGTAGACTAATATCTTTGTTGTTACAGTAATTAGAAATGTTCTTAAGTCTTTTAGTCAGTGGAACATTTATTTTCTAGTTGTAGTCAATTTAGAGTAAAATCAATCTGGTTAGATTTTTGGAATCTAGTAGAGAGCGACCCATTTCTTTTGATGAATTAGAATCAGTGCTAAGGACTGTGTTTAGTATTAGACCACTCAAGGCTTTGCTTAATAAATTTGTATATGTAGGAAGACCTAGTTAGCAAACCCTCTTTCTCAGAAAATTTTCTTCTAATAGGTTTCATAAACAGAGGTAGTGTTTAGCCGAAATTTACTTAAGCCAGTAACCTTGTCATAGATATGATAATAGCAATAAAGGCACTAAATCAATGAGATAGTTTATAAAAAGAATGGTTAAACTTCAAAAATTCATAACAAATTCATATGAACTCCAAATGAGATGAATCCAATTGGGTTGTTCATAAAATATTATTCTCTAGCTAACCATGTAAATTTTATCTCCACTAGTATTCTACAAATTTTCGTGAAATAATTAAATTTGGATGAATAGTAATCGAAAGCAATGTTTTTAGCCTAATCTTAAAAACTGATTTCCAAACTGCTATAACTTTCACATACTAAATAAATGAAATAATTCTATCACATAAATTCATCTAAAATCATAATCTACCTACTGCATAAATTTCATGCATTTTTTAGTTTTTTGAATTTTTGGCTTAATTGGTGTTTATTGCAATATCGTTCTTTCGATAGGTTTCTTGACGATACAAACGTATTCATAAGTGTAGCCTAAGGTTGAACAAGTGGTACAACAAAGGTGTGAGCACCCCCCTCTTGATCATTTTGCTCCCAGTGATTTTAAAAGTTTTGTGTGAGTTTTAATATCGCCATTGCATGCTATTTTGAAAAGTATGTTCATGGATAGAAGTAGTTAATTTCCTACTTGCTACATTGGCCTTCCTTTGAATGTTGAATACCCTTTTACCTTGAATGATTAAGGATATATGTTATATGGGAATGTTTGCTAATTTGTAAAACGAGGTTTAGCCATGCTAGTAGTTGTAGCCAAAAGTAGTTGATGGAGCTAGTCCATCGGGCGATGGATTGAATCGAATCTTGATGAAATTTGAGGATTTTATGAATTGGATTATGTTGAATTTGAGGAATGTACCCAGATCTTCGCATCTGGGGTTTGTGGACATGTTGGGCATGGGTTTTATGTTCTTAACTTAGACGGGTGTAGGGTGATGATGAAATATTGTTGTTGTTTGTTATTATGGAATTCTGTAGCCCCGTCTAAGTGCTTAAGGACCGGTCTGTGGTGTGATGAACCAAGTCTTACGTACAACCACACGTCGGGATAATGGCGAAGGCTTGGCTTAATAATTTGTGGTGTGTTAGCTATCAAAACACAATCAGATTGACAATTGTTATTATTATTTTTAATTATTCTTTTGTCAATCTGGTAGGGGCATGTTAAGTTCCCCTTGCTTGCCCTTAAAGGTCTCTTTTATGTTAGGGACTTACTTACACAACGATGTTTCCCCTGTGGTTCAGGCGACTGTACTGTCTGCCATGGGACTGTCCTCGGGTGGTTTGATAGTTAGGACATGACATTGTAACGACCTTGTTATTCTACCTCAGTCACACTCCTAAGGAAGAGTGCATTGTCCGACATTAAGAAGAATGCATATCGTGTGGGTAAAACTGTACAACTCTGCAGAGTAAATAAATCTATTCGAATAGCCTCATCCTAAGTTATGGACATCACTTGTGGGAAAGCAGGCACAATTAGTTTATGGGAACTTTGGTTTGGGTTATGGTTGAAAATGTTATGTCATTGTGATAGCTTGTTCAGATCTTGTATGTTGTCATGAATGGGAAGTTTGCATGTGGATATGTTTGAGAATTGATATATGTCACGAATGGG
Source organism: Ampelocalamus luodianensis (assembly GCA_036346255.1). Taxonomy (NCBI): domain Eukaryota; kingdom Viridiplantae; phylum Streptophyta; class Magnoliopsida; order Poales; family Poaceae; genus Ampelocalamus; species Ampelocalamus luodianensis. The sequence continues at coordinate 158,452 of JAYEVH010000419.1, forward strand.
AAGTTCGTGTGTTGTTATAATTGGAGTATCTACTATTTTTGATGATGAATTGGATTACCTACTGCTATATAATGTTTTCTAAATGTTTTACAAATGGCAATTTGAATCTATATTGTTTATCTAAATGAAAACTTGCTTTATGCCGAAAATTGACTAGTGTAGTAGCATTCCTTTGATACTCACATGCATCCTTATTTTTTTTGAAAGTCTCGCGAGTACAACTTTGTACTTTAATAGTGTCTATTTGATCAGGTGAGAACGACGGGTGCAACGGCTTTAACTCCAGTTGGTTGCTTGTGGGTTGTGGGCATGCCAACTCGATTATTCCCTCTTTATTTAAGTTTATCTTCCGCTGCGATTTATTTGTGTTATTGTTGTTTAGATTTGGCCGATTGGCCCTCATATGAAAATTTTGGACCATAAGGTTCTATATGTTGAAGATGTATCAAAGTTTCTATTTTTCTTGTATGATCGTGTATGGATGTGATTGCAATGTTGTATTAGGATATGTGCATGTTAGTCACTGATCCTTGGGAGCTAACATGAGACACATATCCGGGCACTTGGAATCGGTTTTGTCTCACGTTAAGTATTGCGTTTTCGGTGTAATCACTTAGCTTGGAACAGATCCGATCCCCGGGTGACCCCACACATCGGTAGTACATGCACTGAAAATATGGCATCACTACCTTATCAGAAATCATTGTAGCATATACACATATCATAAGAGCCATAAATACATCTTCACCCAGTCAGATCTTAACCTGAGGCAACGAAGAAGGCTGGAACTCATCAAGGACTATGATTTGGATCTTCACTATCACCCAGGCAAGGCCAATGTGGTGGCCGATGCACTGAGTAGGAAGTCTTACTGTAACCACATTGTGACTCATGAGCGGCAGCCTTCCCTTTTTGAAGAACTTGAGAAGCTCACCTAGGAATAGTGCCACAAGGGAGCCTCTCTGCCCTGGAGATGCACCCAACCTTAGAGGAAAAGATCAAGACCGCACAATTGGAAAGTACCGGCACGGTTAGGATCCAACAGCTCATGGAGCAAGGGAAGGCCTCCAAGATGACGAAGGATGATCAGGGCATCCTATGGTATGGGAAGCGCATGTTTGTACCCCATCAATAGGATCTGAAGGATTTGATCCTCAAAGAAGCACACGAGTCGGCATACTCGATCCATCCGGGTGGTACCAAAATGTATCAGGATTTGAAGCAACGCTATTGGTGGCCCCGCATGAAGAGGGACATTGCAGTATATCTAGCATGTTGCGATGTGTGCCAGCAGATTAAAGCCGAACACCAGAAGCCTACCGGTCTTTTGTAGCCTCTACGAGTACCCGAATGGAAATTGGAAGAAATCGGCATGGACTTCATCACTGGTCTACCCAAGACCAGGTTGGGGTATGATTCAGTCTGGGTCATTGTTGATAGATTGACTAAAACTGCCCATTTCATTCTGGTTAACACCACTTACAAAGGCGACAAATTGGCAGAGCTATATATGGCTCGGATAGTTAGTTTGCATGGGGTGCCTAAGCGAATCGTCTCAGATAGGGGTTCACAGTTCACCCATTTATGGAACAGTCTTCACGAGGCCTTGGGCACATATCTGGCATCAGCACATCATACCACCCCCAGACCAATGGTTAGACTGAAAGAGTGAACCAAGTCCTTGAAGACATGCTCCGAGCTTGCGCTATAGAGTTCGTTGCCGATTGGGAGAAGTGCCTACCATATGCCGAATTCGCCTATAATAATAGCTATCAGTCTAGTCTGAAGATGTCACCTTTTGAAGTCCTCTCTATGGGAGACAATGTCGAACACCCTTGCTGTGGTCAGAAGCAGTGGAGGGATATCTTTTGGACCAGACATTTTAAAGGAAGCTGAAGACAAGGTACATCTCATTTGAGACCGACTACTTACAGCACAATCAAGACAGAAGAGCTATGCCGACCGTCGTCGCAGAGAGCTGAAGTTCGACATAGGAGACTTTGTCTACCTAAAGTTTTCTCCTCTCAGAGGAACTAGAATATTCAAGGTCAAAGGGAAGTTGGCACCGAGGTATATAGGGCCATACCAGATCGCCGCCAAGATGGGAAAAGTAGCTTACCAGCTGGAGCTACCCGACCAATTGTCCGACATACACGATGTATTCCACGTGTCACAGCTTAAGAAATGCCTTCGTGTGCCTGAAGAGCAAGCTCGATTGGAAGACATTAAACTCGGCAAGGATTTGGCATATGCTGAACACCCAGTCGAAATCTTAGAAGTAGTAGAAAAGCCGACAAGGAACTAGGTATACCGCCTGTGTAAGGTCAGATGGAGCAACCACACAATTAGCGAAGCTACGTGGGAGCGTGAAGACTTGCTGAAAACAGAGTACTCTAGGTTATTTTGTAACTGAAAAGGAACCGACAAACCTCATCTTATTCGTTTGTATACAACCCTTATTGTAAGATAGAAGTGTCTTTGCACTCCTCGTAAGCTTTTTCTACAACCACTACCTGGTCGTAAGTCCCTCCACGACCAGTTCCTAGTCGTAAGCTCTCCTGCGACCAGTCTCTAGTCGATGGTGCATATAGGTATATAGGCCTAGCCGATTAGGAGGTCTTCGAACCATGAATCTCGGGGTCGAGATTCCTCTTAAGGGGGTAGGGTTTGTAATAGCCCAAAAATCCATTTTTAAAACTTTTTAGGTGATGACTATTGTTGCGCTTCTTGATTGCCTTTTCAAATCTTAATTTGACTGCCTCATATCTTCTTACCCGAGTAAATAGCACCAAATCAGGGAACTCTAAGGTCTTAGACCTTAAGTTAGGGAATTACAAGTGATGTGTAGACCACTCTGAGACCTCTAGCCTTTCATCCTCTCGGTTTACTGTTACTCCAACCAGCAGTTGGTCAAAACAAGTGCAGCCAACGTATGTATAGCGATAGCTATCAATCGGCCATTAATAGCTATTGCCCAAGCCATCACGTTGTTTGCACTATGCTACCACTCCGTCAACAACACCACCCACCCCTCCTTGTCAGGCCATGCCCAATGCATCATAGACTCTCATGACCATCTCTCGCCCTTGCTAATATATATATATATATATATATATATATATATATATATATATATATATATATATATAGGACTTCGTTGTACTCCGGAGTATGTACTCCCACTTCTAATATACCACTTAAACGAATATATTATACTTCTTTATCACTTTTAATATACTTGAATACCAATTATAAGATACTCCAATGTGACTTGATCAGAAAAATTTCATTGGAACCCTTTATTTTTGCTATATACCATTTTTCATACATAAAAGAAGTATATACAAGGATTTTGGTATAAAAAGTGGATTTTCATAAATTTTTTCATGGAACTCACTTTGGGGTATCTTATAATCATTATTGGAGTATACTCAAATTGATAAAGAGGTATAATCATACAGTTTAAGTGGTATATGAGAGGTGGGAGTACATACTCCTAGGAGTACCATACCATTTTCCTATATATATATATAGCGACCCCAAGCTCCTTATTACCTTTCTTCACCATTCCAGTGCTGGTTCCACTCTCTTCCTCCCCCAAGCAAACTTGAGCTCCAGTTGGACTCGAGCGCTTGCTTCGACTGGGCGTTGCCACAACGCCACAACCATCGCCGTTGGTACCCATCGGTAAGGCCCCTCCCACTTTGTGTGCATCCGCTCACATCCATAACCCCAAAAGGGTGTTTCCCCTCAATTGGTTCTTCCTTTTGGTGCACAGGAATTGCCACTTATATCACTCTTTCCTTTCCTCCGACCAGATTACTCCAAGACATCCCTTCAGAACCATCTGCCTGCTGCCATGGAGCTACCCTGAAGATCGAAGGCTACCCTCCTTCCTCAAACTGCTATTGTAGCGTGGAGTTCTCTCGCTGTCGTGCACCACCGTCGCCAGCCCAGCTCTGGCTAGCTTGTACCCCAGCTCCGTACTGGTACGTTTCTAGTGGCCCGGATTGCTCCTCCCAGTTCGAGCTACCCTGTTCTTTCCTTAGTAATTCTCTGGTTCTTTCTCCTATTGTCTTTCTCTAGTTCTTCCCCTGGCTCCTTCACTAGTTCGTTCGACACACGGCAGCGGTCGAACCTTTGCTTCTCTCGACCAATATTGTGTAGTCGAATACTATTCTCATTCGACTACGCACGGTTAACACTCCCACGACCTCCCCTTTTGCAAATACCACCTTACTTGGTCATGACCTCCCCTTTTGCAAAGACCACCCTCCTTGGCCACGACCTCCCCTTTTGCAAAGACCACCTTCCTTGGTCACGACCCCCCCTTTTTGCAAAGACCACTCTCCTTGGTCACAACCTCCCCTGGTCGTACCACTTCCACGACCTGCCCTGGTCATAACACCTCCACGACCTGCCCTAGTCGTAGCATCACCATGACGACACCCAATCGTAACATGTTCCGACCAGGTGGTCAAAAACCCTTTTGATCACTGAGCCGTGACCACTCAATCTTCAACTATACTGGTTTAATACTTTTAAACTACGACCTTGCATTATTTGGAATTCTTGGAATATTTGAAAGCGATTTGAGTTCGTATATGCTTATTTGCCTTTTTGGTTGTCTCTACGATTATAGAAACCGAGGCGACCGAAGAACCATCAGTTGATCAGGACCAAGATCAACAGTACTCTGAGCAAGGCGAGTCAACACTTTGATCATATTTGAGCCTACCTTTTGCAAATTATATTGCTTTAAATTATGAAATTGCATTGCTATGTTTTATACAGCTATATTGGTTTAGCTCATACTTAATGCCTTAATAATTATTGTGTATAAACTTTCAACCCTTGAACTTAGACACTATCCTTTGTCACCCTAGAATTTAATGGATTACATACTAGTTAAATAAGTCTGTACCTAAGTGTCATGCTTAGCCTTGCTTAGGTACATTGTCATGCGGGCATTAAATTGCCCGACAACAATCATTCAAAACATGAAAACCAAATTTGGGCAGTCGAGGCTGCGAGCCTGGCTAGTATGTTGGATTAAAGGTTATGTTCAAAACAAATGAAAAACCTGGAAAATCGATTTCGACTTGGGCGGATGAAAAGAGTGGCTGGTGCCGGAGGCACGAGTGGGTGTGGGTAAGTGGATGTACCACCCAAGTCACTTAAGGACCGAATCTGGTGATGACCTCTCAAGTAAAAACAGTGTAACCACAAGTCTATAATGGGTATGATCTGGCTAACTAATTTGCTCGCCTCGCTGTGACTTCGCCATCGGGGGAATGTGGCGTGGGTAAAGGGAAAAGAAGCCACAGCGAAACTACACGGCGCAAGAGACGGCCTCCTGGAAGTGCATGGCACTAGGCGGTGGAAACCTTAGCAGGTGGGGTTGCGTCGAGGTTGAGCATTGTAAAGGCCTTGTGGTAATCTCCCCTTGATTCACATGTCTAAGGAGACATGTGTAGATATCAAGACAATTATCTCTTGTGGGTAATGTGTACGAACTCTGCGGAGTAAGAAAACTATCTAGATAGCCGTGCTCACGGTCAAGAGCGGTGTTGAGAACTTGCCTAATATAGCTTTCAGTTTTATAAAACACTTTGTGGATGGAAAGGAAAGATCGGGTGGGACCCCAAGGGTTTTGAGATAACGTGGTCGGGGACCAGTGGTAAATACGGGATAGCCCGGGCATTGATTGGATGGAGCTACTCAATGGTACTGGAGGTTGGACCTCTGCTAGTACTTTACAAATGAAAACCCCTTTATGAAATCAAATTGTTAAAATGCTAAGTTTCAGGATTTTCTACTACTCAATCTAGTTCAAATGGCTTTGTGCAAAGAAAAGAACTCAGAACCTCCCTTGGCTAGCCTTGCATCTATACGTCTGCATTGTGTGTTGGCTCACGAGTACGGTTGTGTACTTAGGCTCGTTCAATACAATCTTTCAGATCCCCTCGATCAGGACCCCTATGGCTACTACACGGAGACTGGACCTGATGGTGGGGAAGACGGTGAAGCTTAGGCCGGGACCCCCAGTTGCTTGCCTGTGGGCATAGTGAATGGATCCACCTCGACTTGTTTTGCTTCCGCTCTTATACTAAAATCTGTACTCCGACTTTTGTGGAATTGCCGCCTCTGTGGCCCTTTTGTAAAACAGTTGGCCATACGGCCTATTATGTAATATATTATGGTCTTGCTTTGTTCATACCAAGTATTGGGTACTTGAGCCCAGGCTCGCGGTGATGAGCATGCTAAGTGTCATATTGTCGAGTGTAGTCTCTATTTTTGCAAAACCGGTCTTGTTGGAAAGTGTTGGGATGGTTTTGTTGTTGTTAACTTGAGTGCCATATCTATGGCTGAGAATAAAATGATGATCACAATCGAGGAGGGTTGTGAATTTACTATTGTTACGTTATACACTTGTTATTTCGTTATCAATCAATTGCTTTTTGAAATTTTCGTTGCAAACTACTACACATCAATATTGCAAATTAAACTTGCTTAATGCCGAAAAGAACTTGTAGTGTAGAACCTCATCCTTTGATAGCCTTGCATTTATAATTATGTTTTGATACACTACAAGTCTTGCTAAGTACAAAATGTACTCAATCTTGCTTAAAAATTGTTGATCAGAGTATGAGGATGAGCCTATGCGAGACGACGTGTTCTTCGCACCCAGTATCAGAGAGTTCGGTGACTGGTCTTCCAAAGTCTTGTCCTTGTCGGTTGCCTGAGAGTATGGATGGGCACACCACTAGACCTTTTGAGTTTATTCGCTATGCTTTCGTTGTTTAACTTGCTACTTATATTTTAATTTTGCAGGACGACCGTCTAATAATTATTTGTCATGTAAACGTTTAAGTTTATGTTATATATTTGTTTCATGTTGTATGTATAATGTGTGGGACCCCGAAATTGAAATCGTTTCAAGTCAAGAGATTACACCAAAGGTATAACTCTTAACAGGGGACGAGCCCGATTTTAAATTCCTGGATATGTGTCTCGCATTAGCTCCCAAGATCAATGACTAATGCGCACATATCCTGAACAACATTGTACACAGTCATACACAAGTCTTATATTATTGAGAGTAATTTACAAGACTAGTTTTTAAGTACATAAGTTATACATGTGACCACCGGTCAACTAAAAACAAAAGTACGTAGCAGAAACAAGTATAAACACCAAAGATACCAGCAAGTTTGCCCAACACCCGAAGGTAACCGAGTGGAGGTAGAAACAACATCATTCGTTAGCGTCGCCATAATCGGCGCTAACGGATGGATCGTAAGCATAATCGTCCTCACCTGCAACAAGTGGTTAATCTGTTTGAGTACAAAAGGTACTTGCAAGTCTTACACAAACTAATAAAAGAAAGTGTATGATAGAGCCTATCCAAAGGATATGAGAATATACATGTTATTGGTTGGCCAAAGGATGGTAATAGTGGCTTAAGTTTTGCATAAAAGCAACAAGTTTTATTCCCACACATTCTAGTTTACAAAAGCCGTTTAGTAACCAAAATTTTTGGACAAAAAAATACAAGTAACATTCATATAAATGTAGAATAAACCAAGTCAAAGTGGCTGCCCACTTTGATAATCTAACACACATGAACAACCATTCATGCCGATACCAAGTTATAACCATGTCAAATTTTAGTTTGAAATCTAACAAATGCTGTCTCGAACCCAAGTGATTGTCCGTAACCGTGGACACGTCTATTCGAATAGTTTTAACTTCGCAAGGGTGTAAATCTTTACCCACATGACTTGATCAGCCCGTAAGCCTCTGGATAATAGCACACTTCCTTTGGTATGCCGGCCGGGGAAATCAAGACTTAATATTTTTCAGCAAGAACATCTTATTGAGTTGGAAACACCCATGCGAGACAAATCCCACTTAGTACAAGTTTATGATAGAACATGCTAAGCGGGGCACGCAGGTTGTGCTGGGAGTGCTGATTCAATTGATAGAAATAAAAACTGCGCTCACTTGCACATATTAAATTGCAATCGAAGCCCTACGAACATATGATCATACACATGATGTCCTCACACCACCTGTGTTCTAACTCAATAAAAATTCCTCTTACTTGACCAAGCGATGCTCATATACATCTGCGTGTGGAAGTACGAGTGGTACCTGGATTAACAAAGACACAAAGTTTGGTCCTTGGTGATCCGGACAAAACTACCACATGCCCAATTCTTGTGCACGAAGGCACCCTCACTAGCAACCACTTGTTCATATCGAAAACATGGTTAAATTTGTAAATCTTACACTTAAAAAACATATCCATGATCTGAACCAAAGTAAAAATGACAATTTGTTCAGTGTTTTCCCATAGTTGACGAGATAACCCCGTCAACCGACTACCGTATCTACTGACTTGCATGGCTAAGCATTTATAGAAAGACTATATATTCCATCACATAACTTCTATCTCAAGCATAAGTGTATGAAATGATTAAGGGTAAGCCACAATGATTATGATATAACTAACTAGACTCACAAATTATTGATACACCAAAATAGCATGCACACAAATATCATTGCATTTTAAAATACTAAAAATACCAAAATTGGGATCAAGATGATGCAAGAAGATGCTTGCCTTGATGATATTCTACTTGTTCAATCTCAGGAGTCTCAGAAATATAATCACTCGCGTTGGGCAGTTCGGAATCTAGAAATAGCAATAACAAATGAACACCAAGAAAAATATCAAAAAAGCCAAAATGCTGAAAAATGCATGATAAATTCACAGTAGGGAGATTCTGATTTTAAATGAATTTAGGTGAAAAGTTTAGTTTATTTGTAGTTCATTTGAATTTTCTATGAATTTTACAAGGTTAATGTTATTATTGTGCATTTAATTTAATTATCCAAATTTTCTGTAATAGAGACAAAGTTCAAACCTATTCCATATTAAAGTTCAGGAAAAATGAAAACTAACAAAATTTATTTTACTCTATTCGGAGTTAAATTAAATACTTATGAATTTTTGAAGTTTAAACCATTTTCAGTTCAGAAATAATTCATTTCAGGATTTCAGAAATATAGTGAATACTTTTATACCGAATGATATCTAGTCGATCATGGCAAGGGACCTGTGGTTAGGGTTTGACTCGGTCATCCTTGACCCAGCCCCGAGCGAAACAACGCCGAAGGCGTATTTTATGTAATACGTTTTTCCGGTTTTGAAGACGTACTTCGATTTTGAGCGCAAATGAAATACATTTTTCTTAATAGAAAATGTACTACTCAACTTTACTCAAACACTTAACCAGTCACATGGGCCCACCCGTCAGCATCTCGATGTGGAAACTAGTGGTTAAAGCTCACGGGTTTCTGATTTCAGCCCCACGTGCCATAGAGACATATAATGACATCAAATAACATCTAATTACTACTTAGGGTTAACCGATAGTGATTTGAGTTAAACAAACGCTACAGTGTTTGTCGGACGGTCTGAAAACAGAGCATGAACTCCAGCGCGCTTGGCCGGTGGCTAGCCGACGCTGTGGCCCACGGCCGCGCGATCCAAGGACCAAAATGGGTTCCTAATAGCTCAAGAAACCTAGTGGTGGCTGGATCACGGCCGGCGATGAGCTCTAGCGGGGCGCGACCTGGAGGTGCGGTGGTGCTAGTACAGCACAAGCGGGCATGTCAAACCATCTACGCACTGAGCTAACAAAAATGTGCAAGAGCACCTACAAGGTCCAGTGAACCTACCAGGATCGAGAAGATGGTCGGGGAAGTAGTGAAGCCCGCCGGTGACAATGACCTAGCGGTGGTGATAAGATTCTTACGTGGACAAGACGACCTAGACAAAATCAAGTGGAATAAATTGTCGGAAAGTCTTAAATATAGCTCATAGATGCTCTGAAAAGAAAAGATTGAGCTATGGCTTACTACATTAGAAATGAGAACGAAAGAACCGAAGATGGCCGGAGATAGAGGAAATCCAAATTCCGAAGGTTCCTATGAATCAAAGACAAATTGATTGGGGTTTTACTAAGCAAATCCTATAACATGATATGACGCGCACAAGAATGGAAATATCTCACCGAACACGAAGAGGACACGAGAGTGGCGTTCGGGGCGTACTCTGGACAATCCAAAAGACACGCTTGCGTTCCCGAGGCTACAAGCAAGATCAAGACCTCCAATTAGCACAATGAACATGGCATGGGGATAGAAGAGTAAGGGAACAAGAATGAGAAGAAATGCCTCAGTGCACATGCAGAAGGGTCAGGCTCATCTAAGCGGCCGAGAGGATGAGATTGTGGTTTTGATGGTCTTTCCCGACTACAACTAACACAAAGTTGATTCGCGGCATCACTAGGTTAAGCGACGTCGTCAACGATGAAGGTACGTGGCGCTGCATGCACCGGAACGCATGGGCGCAACGCCACCTCATGGCCGATGCACTCGGAGCTAGCGCGGGGAAGACGAGGGAGATGAGGCTGACGAGTGGGCCAGGATTGTCAGCGACGCGATGAAGCGGCTCGAGTCAGACCCAGGCACAGGCGAGAGAATTGGTGTAGTCCAGTCTAGTCAAGAGGCTCGGTCGCATAGCATTGCAAATGGTTCAGGTTAGGTTTATTGGTTGACTGAGTGTAAATTCAAAACCTCTACTTTGACCGAGTCTTTAAAATAGCAATTAAATTTGGAAAAATTTGAAATTTTTCATAGATGCTACTGAGATGATTAGTAACTCATATAAATTTTACAAACAACTATTCATGATTTATTTGATGATTTTAAATGTATTTTTAGATGACGTTTATTAATTGAACATAGATTTTTCTCCATATCAAAATGAGCTCTAAAAATTTAATTAAAATTATATTAATTCATGATAATTGTTATAGCATTTGAATAAATTATTTTTCAGAGATGTTTACAAGCATTATTTTCAGTTTCTTTTTGTAGTTACATTTTAAGTTGTAGGTTTTATTTGAATTTGAATTTTTCAAATGCAAAAAATGTGTGCAATGCTCCAAAAATAACATGCATACTGATGAGATGCACCTAAATGCCATAAAGTGAATTTGGGGCTATGACATAATGTATGGATGTGAATATCAATATTGTGGATGTGTACTAGCCACTAATCATGGGACTAGTACAGTACACACACGAGTGCTTCGGGTATTCCACGCTAGGGTCCGACACTTGTAATCGTATCTACATACTAGTGGAGTGCAAGAGAGGTCGTGGAGATAGCGTCGGAAGGGGAGAGGATAGGCGGCGTCGAGGCTTCTGTGCGTGAGAGTGAGAGGGTTAGCATACACCGCTCAAGTGTTTGGCCTCGTCTTGAGCCGTGTGGTTTGGCCGATTTCAGCGAATGGATTTGTACAACATCTTCGGAGAATACTCCTAGAATCTGTACCATCCCAAACACATTGATGAGGGCATATATAAGACCATCCCATACAGGTTCATCAAACCAAACACACCCTACAGGGCAAGGCAGAGGTTACGGATCTTCCAAAGATATAAGCGAACGTTGCATCTATGTCCACTATCCGCAGTATTTTTGTATTTAAGCATTAGCTTAGGTCAGTGGTCGCTTCATGTGTTTTAGCTGCAAGTCCAAAAAAAATCTGATGATCTTTATTCGAATAGGTATAAAGTGGGCCAGCAATTACATGTAACTCAAGTTTTATATGCGTGCAAGTCAAACTGGATTCCATGTTTTAAAATGATAATACTTTTAAAGTTGATATTTATTGTTTGAATCGCTTTCATACAGTCATTGATGTATGTTTTATTCCAGATTTCTGGCTTTCTATTTGTCTTGTTTTCTTTTCGTTGGGATAGTAGTAAGAACTTAGAGCGTCTATGTATTGTTCTGGATGTTTCTAAAAAAAACTTACAACTCTAAGGTGGTTATATACCCAGTAAGCTGAATTGCATAATTCTTTGTTACATTTTTTGTGTGGAGCGCACCCATAACAGTGTAGCATGACAGGTATGTTACCATTTAAATACCGACCACCTGTGTCTGACCACACCTTCCAGTTTTTCTAAGGGAGGAGAGGACATGCCTAATTGACACATTTAGATTCGGCTAAAACAAAAAGTGATTAATTTATAAAAGGAAAAAAGGACAATACCCTCGAAACTTAAAAGCAAATAGACAAAATGAGAAAGTGAAAAACATGGAATCGCTAAAATTTAGGAGTGTGATCTGAACTCGCCGGAGCAAGCATAGTTCCTCAAAAGAAAAGTCGAATGTTTATGCAACCTGTTCCCTGAGTTATTACAGGTAGTATTGCTCTCAAGCTAGGAAGGAAAGTAATTTTTTCGAGGCCTTCATACTGCTTACAGTTTGAGGTGTCTGTACTCTGCTCGTATGGCAAAGACACCGACGTCGTCACACGGGTGGAGGCACTTAGGATTTTTCGTATATAGATAGATAGATAGGCTTCGTAGATCCATTATCATAGTTTCACCAGCGAGTCTCATTTCAGAGCACCTCTTCGACGTAACTGCAAATAAACAACTACTCGACCCCCATTGACTTACAGCAGCATTAGCTGTAGGCAGCTTGGCATACAAATTTATATTAGTGGCACGACGACATCACCCGAAGCACAAAATAACATTTTCCATTTCGGACCAAGACGTAAGACAACGATAATCCACACTAGCCTCCCACTGCCAGGTGGGCCCACTGCGTTGCGTACGCACGGACCGGTTCCTCTTCTTGTCTCTTCAAGTCTGACGCGCGCGAGCGTTGCGTGCTTCTTGTAGCAAAGCCTTTCCTCCTACTCTGCATCATCTCTATTCTTTCCTTGATATCCCGCTTGGCTCTGGTTCTTGTGGTTCGTTGGTTGCGTTTCTTGCGCCGGCCGGGTAGACGGCGATCGGATCGATGATGGGTGGTGGCGACAAGCGGCCGGTGGCGTCGAACGTGCCACTCGAGGAGAGGCTGCTACTTCCGCCGCTGCTTGAGTCAGCAGTGGCGGCGAGGAGTGCTGATGAGAACAGAGGCGGCAGCGGTAGAACAAGTAGGAAGTGGGAGAAGACGTACCTGGACATGCTGGCCATGTGCTGCTCCGCGAAGCTCGCTCTCGTGGAGCAACTGCTGGCGCCGCTGGACGTCGTGAAGGCGGTGTCTGTCGTTGTCCTCTCAAAGACCATCGTCGTCGAGCACGACCACGCCGCTGTCTCCCAGTCCCACATCGGTAACCAACCTCTTCCCCACAAATCTTAATTCTCACAAGAATCTTACAAATTTCAGTGTGTTGTCTTGCCTGAACCAGTGAAGGCTCTGAACAAGGCAGGCCTCGACGCCTCGGTGCGAGCCTACGGCAGCAGCGGGATCATCAGCAGGTGGCCCAGCCCGTACATCGTCTCCAGCGGCGTCCTCCTCCTCGCGTCTTTCTTCCGGTGGCTTTCCCCCGCTGCAGTGGCTGGCCCTGGCGGCGGCCTGCGCCGGCGCTCCGCCGATGCTGCTCCGCGGGTTCGCCGCGGCCAGCAGGCTCACCCTGGACATCAACATCCTCATGGTCATCGCGGTCGCCGGTGCCGTCGCTCTCAAGGACTACATGGAGGCAGGTGTCATCGTCTTCCTCTTCACCACCGCAGAATGGCTCGAGACCCTGGCTTGCAGCAAGGTATTGAGTCGAATTCGGAAATCTTGCAATCCTGCATTACCTGCCATTGTAGAATTTCAGAATTCTTGGGATGATGCATTTACCTACCATGATCAGTAGTTTTTTTTTTTGTAGAATTTGATAAGAATTTGCACTGATGAGTGATGAGAATTCATTTGCTGGTCACACATTGTGAGTGCAGGCGAGCGCCGGAATGTCGTCGTTGATGAGCATGATTCCGCCGAAGGTAGTCCTCGTGGAGACGGGGGAGGTTGTCAACGTGCGCGACGTCGGCGTTGGCACCGTCATCGCTGTCAGGGCCGGGGAGGTGGTCCCGATCGACGGTGTGGTGGTCGACGGGCAGAGTGACGTCGACGAGAGGAGCCTCACCGGGGAGTCCTTCCCGGTGCCGAAGCAACCGCAGTCCGAGGTCTGGGCCGGCACACTGAACATGGACGGTAAAAAACTGCCTTTTCAGTTGCATTCGCAAACTTCAGAAAGTCTGAAACATCTGAAGATATTCAAATGCAACAATGTTCATTTGGTACTCTGCCACGTTGCAGGTTACATTGCTGTGAGGACGACTGCTCTTGCTGAGAACTCCACGGTGGCTAAGATGGAAAGGCTGGTGGAGGAGGCGCAGAACAGCAGGTCGAAGACGCAGCGGCTGATCGATTCATGCGCAAAGTACTACACACCAGGTACGCAACGATGCACACACCTTCAGACATGATCATATTCTGAAGATGGACAGTGGACAACAAACTCAGCAGAAACATTGTTCCTGTGCAGCTGTGGTGGTTCTTGCAGCAGGGGTGGCTCTGCTCCCATTGTTACTCGGAGAACATGACCTGAAGCAGTGGTTCCAGCTCGCCCTTGTGCTGCTGGTGAGCGCGTGCCCATGCGCGCTGGTGCTGTCGACGCCCGTCGCCACCTTCTGCGCGCTCCTGAGGGCGGCGAGGATGGGGATCCTCATCAAGGGAGGGGATATCCTTGAATCATTGGGTGAGATCAGGGTCGTGGCATTCGACAAGACCGGAACAATCACCAAAGGGGAGTTTAGCATTGACGAATTCCGTGTGGTTGGGGACAAGGTTCAAATGAGTCATCTTCTCTACTGGTATGTTGGTTTCACCACTTGGCATGCAGCTAACCAGCTACTGATGATGATGTTGCTTCTACTGTAAAGGGGTTTGTTAGGGAGTACTTAAGTGTTTTTTTGGGTTTGTGAGTACTTGATTTTTTTTTATCTATGCTATGTTTGATGATATCCCATTAGGGAAAGAGCCAATGTGATCTCATATATTGAATCTAGATCTAAGATTTTAAAATTTAAGTACTAGTTAGCAATAAAATCCTCAAGTACTCACTAGACACCACCGTAAATAAATATGACGGAGTTCCAAGGCGTAACCAATTTACGCTTATCGTTCGGAAGATATTGATAATGGATTAGTCCTGTTTGAGTTAACTTTACTGCTGAAATTATTATGTGAAATAAATTTTGTGGCAGGGTTTCAAGCATTGAGAGCAAATCAAGCCACCCAATGGCAGCTGCGCTTGTGGAGTACGCTCAATATAAATCTATCCAACCAAAGCCCGAAAATGTCGCCGAGTTTCGCATCTTTCCCGGGGAGGGCATCTATGGAGAGATCAATGGAAAACACATCTACATTGGAAACAAAAGGGCCTTGGCAAGGGCATCATGCCAGACTGGTGAGCAAAAGTACATGATAAATGATGTTTAAGAACAAAACTGATTGAACTGAACTTTGTGAGGTTTTCAGTTCCAGAAATGGATGACATCAAAGGCGTGTCCATCGGTTACGTGATCTGCGACGGGGAGCTCGTCGGGTTGTTTTCGCTGTCCGACGACTGCCGGACCGGGGCGGCAGAAGCAATCCGGGAGCTGAGATCACTGGGCATCAAATCAGTGATGCTCACAGGGGACAGCACCGCAGCAGCCGTGCATGCACAGGAGCAGCTCGGGGGCGTACTAGAGGAGCTCCATTCCGAGCTCCTCCCGGAAGACAAGGTCCGGCTGGTCGGCGGCCTCAAGGCGAGGGCCGGCCCGACGATGGTGGTCGGCGACGGCATGAACGACGCCCCGGCGCTGGCCATGGCGGACGTGGGCGTCTCCATGGGCGTGTCCGGCTCGGCAGCCGCCATGGAGACCAGCCACGCGACCCTCATGTCCAGCGACATCCTCAGGGTCCCCGAGGCCGTAAGGCTCGGGAGGCGCACCCGCCGGACCATCGTCGTCAACGTGGTGTCGTCGATTGGATCGAAGGCCGCCGTCCTCGTGCTCGCCTTCGCGTGGCGCCCGGTGCTGTGGGCGGCCGTGCTCGCCGACGTCGGGACGTGCCTGCTCGTCGTGCTGAACAGCATGCTCCTGCTGAGGGAGAGAAAGAACGGCGGGGAGGACGAGGCGTGCCGCGCCACGACGAGGTCCCTGGCGATGAGGTCTCAGCTCGCCGCCGGTGCATCGAACGCCGCAACCGCGAGCGCTCAGAGACCAGCTGGCCGTGAAGGAACCAAAGATTGCCATTGTTGTCAGAAGACAAGCGAGTCGCTTGAGCACACGGTCGTGATCGATATCCCAGCCGGCCGTGAGCATCAAGAAGAGCGGATGGCCAAGGCGCGTACGACGGCGAAAGGCGAGGTCCTCGCCGGGTGTTGCAGCGCCGACGACGCGACTGGACGACGCTTCCGTGGCGCCTACCGCGAGCTGCACGTCGCAAGAATGCTGCGTCGGTGAAAGAGGAGACAGCAAGGAAGCAGGTGGAGAAGATAGCTGCGCGAGAGCCTGTTGCAACAAGGGAATTAAGCTTGCTGCATGAGCCATTGCAGGAATGCAAGAAGGTGTTGTTGATCTAGAGGAGAAGATGGCAATCTCCAGTGCAAGTGAAAGGCTGATGTTGCATTGCAAGAGCTGTAAAAATTCAACTGGTGCATCTTATATTCATGTAATGTTCCTGAGTTCCTTGTGCTAAAATTTACTGCACATGCAGGATTGATGCTAGCTGGTTTTTTTGGTGCCTCTTTTATTGATATTTTCACCACAAACTTTATGTTATATGAACCATTTGGCCTGTCGGCCCTTTTGTGTAAAATTCGGTCTTATAAACCTATGTATGTCACCTTAACATCATGTGCAACTCTGTTTTATTTAAACATGTATGGATGTGATGCAATGATATGATATGTATATACTAAATACTGATCATGGGACTAGCACGGTAAACACAAGTGAATTTGAAATTTAAATTCCTGATGTTGACATTCGTCAATAGTTTTAGGACTTGTTTGCAGTACTCGCTCCATAAGCAAGTTAGGCATATAAAATTTCTTCTTCAAATTCCCCTTGTACTGCCTCCATTTGTTATCTAACTGGCTGAGAAGCCAACTCTTTGCTATTCGATCAATTGCAAATTTTCTCTGGCGCATAGAAAAAAAAATCGATAGAGTTATAAATAGATCAACATCACCAATGTAATCAGTAACAACACAAGTTTTTGAATTCGAGAACTATACCTCTATTTCCTTAATCATTTTGGGATGATATATTTTCTGATAGATATCATCATTCCATTTAAGAATGTTCAAAAGAGCTGGATGTGGTTTCTTAACAATTGTTCCTAAGTAGGCTCCCATTGAAATGGTCTAGTTTGACAACGACCTTAACACCTTTTGGAAGATTTTCAACGTTCGCCAGTTTTGTTGTTCCTCGACATCTCTTAATGCAGCCGTTAGGATCTAGAAAGAAGATTTCGAAGAAAAAATTATATGAAAAAATGTTTGTAAGAATAAATGACATATCTTGTAATTACAGTACTCATAGACGTGGCTGAACCAATCCTCCTATGTTATGATCTGTTCTTGAATATTGTTCGATGAATGAACATTTCTTGGCATATCAAGGTCTTCATTCCGAAAGTCGTTCCCCACAAACTCCATGCCCTGCAGTCTTCATGCTCTCGAAGCCATATGTCCCACTAAGATTGAATATTTAGACGTTAAGTTATAAGTAATAAGGTAGCCATCTTGTGTTACATCACGGAAAGCATATTCTAAGAATTGAGCTAGTCCTTTATATGCAACACTAAATCTACGTTTATCCATCCAACTCGTATCCATTATCAGTAATCAGTGACTGAAACAAAAAGGAAATGTACCACAGGAATTAGAATTGCAGGAAGAGCCAAAATTCTTGTTATGTGAATGAATACAATGATTAGTACATAGGAGTTGAACCATAACAGATGATATTAATTTAGTGAAATCGAGAAATATAGTATAGTTCAGATAAACATTCTCATGCACTCTGTCATATCTATCAAACTAAAAGCATAGTTGAGACTGACCACAAGAATTATTGTTCATTATATCTAAGATAGTAATAGCATAGTTAGTAATAAAAAGAAAATTACATATACAATAGCAAATATGATGAACAAGTATTGTTGGGTTGTATTGTATGGCATGCCAGCCGAACAATGTAGTCATTTCTATGATATTGATCGTTTGAGCCTTCTCCACAAAGAATCTAAATTGACTATCCCTATAAAAAAGAATATGAATTGACCCAAGTAAAAATTTTCCCCTGTTTTATAATTCCTTTTGTCTGTTGGAACAAGATTTTCGCATGGTTTAGTGAAAATTCCATCCTATAATTTTATTTCTGAATTATGCTACGATGAAATGCATATTGCAACAATCCCGATTTCGAGATCGTTAAACCCTTCGCAACGCCTGAATGTGCGATTCTGGTTAAGTAGCGCCACAAGCAAGCTTCCGATTACAACGAAAACCAGGCTTTATTAAACAAGATTAAGGTTTATCAACATGTTTTAACTCGACACAGCATCCAAGCCCAAAGTTAATATAATACAAGACAAAAGAACTTCAAACCACAGCACGCTTGAGCGGTCGAGACCTAATAACATTAGTCGTTGTTTCGTGAGGTCCACCAAAATCCTACTCACAAGGATCCTCTGCATAATTCCAGTGTTTCTTCTATAGATGTTTTGCAATTGCAAGAATGAGTACTACTACCGCACTCAACAAGCCATATAGAAATCTTAATTAATTACATGCAAGGAGTTCAATGGATGGTTAGGGTTTACCATACCTGGCATATGTGGATGCATTTTGCAATTAAAACAGATAATAAAACAGTAAAACAATAATATATATAACATCAGGGGTTTCTCAACAACAGCACCAACCAACTTAACATCTCAACAACTCTACTTATGCCTCTGTACTGGAATCACCTATTAACATAGCTTCATTAACCGGAAGCACGGTGTATTCGAATACCTTTAAATGTATACTCTGCAGAGTTGCCCAACTTTACCCACAAGATATCTCAAGCTCGTACTGTCAGATCATAAACACACAACACGTTAGCATGCGACTGAGCTGAGATAACAAAACTTTTTCACTGCTCAACCTTTCTAGTCTGTACCCGGTAGGCTCTCGGACCATACAGCCTCGGGGAACCACCGGCCAATGGCAGAACTATCAACCCGATGTTGACGACGACTATCGTTGTGGAGATCAGCGAGTATCCCTTTAGGCCTACTCCTGTCCCACCCTAAGTATTGTAGATGTTCAATCGGATGAGCAGTGTATTAAGCCAGGGAGGAATGACCACACATGTGGTTGAGTGGTTACTGTGTTTGTTACTTTGGCACAAGGTTCTTGTCCTTACTTGTCTTTAGTGAGGAAATAGAGTAACACCAACTTGTGGCTGTCCACCTTCTTAGCCCCACCTTCGACTCACAACTTTCTTCCAAAACCATTGGCGATTAGCCAATACTTGTTTGATGATTTTACAAACACATTGACAAAACTAATTATATAGCTATTATTTTATGTGAACTTATCAAGGTGAATATGGCCTACAAGAACTGGGTGGGTTTGTATGTGGGGTAATGGGGTGTATCTAATTATCATGGCATTTCAAAGTATTATTTCAATATTTAAAGTAATTGGCACAAATACAGTAATGAAAGTAATAATATAGATATATGAAACATGGGTTCAAAATGATCAAGAATGTGACTTGCCTTCTTGCACAGAATCTTCTATATATTGGTCTTGTCCGGCGTCTTCTGGAGTCTGGCCGTCGAAGTCGTGACCTAATCGCAAAACAAAACAAAACAAACCAAATAAAATCCGGCTCGACAAGGAATGAGCTGGGAACAACATGCAAGTAAGCAAAATCAGAAAAGAAACACAAAGCAAGGAGTGGTGGAGATTATTTGGTGTTTAATTGGATCGAACGGAGCTGAGATTTGGATCCAAGTACAACAAAAATATTGTAAATGGATAGTGAATCATAAAGGAAGGTGGTATGTGATATGTATTTATTTGGGAGCTTCATATGGCTGAACGGAGTGGAGCAATAGATTTACGGGCCCGAAACGGTCAAAAATGACATATAAAGTCGAATTAGGGTTTTGGACGAAAACAGATCGGA